>CABHPQ010149903.1:0-21955 GCA_902168405.1 Peromyscus aztecus
TCAGTCTGTATGTTACTGCTATGAATGTTTTCAGGGCTGACTATTTGGTATTGGATACCCACTTAGTGTGCTCTTCCCTGAGAAGGAAAGACCACTTCTGCTCCCAGCATTCCCTCGTTGCCTATAGGGCTTGGTGTAGGACTGAGGCCTCCTAGGATCTCTCCTCTCCCTGACCCCACGTCAGCATGTCATCGCTATCTTTGTTCAGTTCGTGTTTAGGCAGCCATGTTGGGGGGCCTTTATGGGTGTAGCTTAATCTCTGTTAATGACACCTTCAACCTTGTGTAAACTTGGAGTGCCACCAGCTGGATCTGCCCCCACACCTTGGCACTGGGGTGCTGTTTCACAATACCCGGTTTGCTTCCTGGTGTCGACAGATACCTATGGAGTATTCATTATAGGACAAGCATGGTGGAAAGTGCTTGGAAACCTCTCTTTGTTTTTTCAAGATTAGTCCTGAAAAGTAAATGAAAGTAGAAAACTATCTGAATATTTTCCTGGTGCATCTAGGACATAAGCAACATCCAGAATTCAGTACGTCAGAATCACATGTTTAAAAAAAAAAAAAAGAAACAAAAAAACCCTATGGACTACTTAGAAAGACCTTCAACTCCTCCCCAAGAAGAGCACACCAATTGGTTCTCAAACACCAAATGGTCGGCCCTGAGAACAAGTGGAATTATACAACGTTTCGTTGTGTTTTCCTCCAAGTTGAATCCTTCTAGATTGCATAAGTTAAATCCACATAATTTTGTCAACCAGGTTTAATTTGGTGGATAATATATAATGATCTAAATTTTCTTTAAAATTATGTGATTTAGGGGCTGGAAAGATGACTCAATGGTTAAGAGCACTGGCTGCTGTTCCAGAGGACCCAGGTTCAATTCCCAGCACCCACATGGCAGCTCACAGTTTGTCTGCTATTCCAGTTCTGGGGGACCCTACACCCTCACACAGACATACATGTAAGCAAAACACCAATGCACATGAAATAAAAAAAAAATTTAAAGACAAAAAAAAAAAGCTCTGAGTTCAAATTCTCATTGCCTACAGAAAAAAAATTATGTGATTAAAATTTGGGGATTGTGCAACTGCTAAATGTTACATTTTGAAAGAGAAATACTTACAATTAATCACATAGTGTCACATGAACAATGCAAAACAAATTTTAATCCAAAGCTTGACTACATCACATGACATCCTACACTGCTTAATAGTGGCAATACAATTTTGATGTCTCATAAAATGTAAGTTTCTTTTTTTTTTTTTGCATAGAATCAGTCCAGCTTTTGCAAAATAGTGTTTTTCTCTCTGTGTGTGGTCTTTCTGGACCTTAGCTCTGTGATTTGTCTTGTTCACAAGTGTATCCTTTATAGCCGAAGAGTTACCTGGCATGTAATAAACAATAAATATTTGTCAAGTGAATGAATGAACCATATCCTAATGTTTTCTGCAGGAAACAGAAGTGTTTTCTACTCTCCCAGCTAGAAACTTCGGTTGTTACAAAATCCCCACCCCGGTTGTGTTAGACTGTTGGCGTTCTCTCCTTTGTGTCTCACGTAGGCCTCACATGAATTATCCCAACTCAGGGAGCCTAGATAACGCATGTGCATTGCAATGTGTCTCCGCTTTCTGTCGATGCTCAATTCAGAAACGACAGCCTCGAACTCTTGGAATCATCCAGCCAATTTGTCCCTCTCAGTCTGTGGATTTCAGCACGGTCTTCATAATGCAGCTTGATAGGTTCTGATTGTGGAATTCCAGCCACACGCGCAATGATGGAAGTGATCAATGGTTTTCACAATACCTGATAGTTCTTACCCCGCGCTCAGGGGTTTCAGAACCAAGTACTTAGAGTTTGACTATAGTCAGCAACTGCTACTTTATCAATAATCTTTTTATATCTGTGGCGGTGCACGCCTTTGATCCCAGCACTGGAGAGGCAGAGGCAGATGGATCTTTGTGAGTTAGAAGCCAGCCTGGTCTACAGAGTGAGTTCCAGGATCTTCTTATATCTGTGATGGCTTTCTTCTGGACAGAAAAGTTCCCAGTAATACTCAAGTCATCAACATGTCATTTGTCTCTCACTTTTACCCACTATGAATGACTCTTGTTTGCTTCATCCTTTGGCTCAAGGCACTCTTTCTGGTCCAGAACACTCACGCGGTGGCCCTGTTTTCAGACTTCCGGCCTGAATTCATGTTCTGGGGACGGCAATTTCAATTTGTATATCTTTTTTTGGTTCCCCAAAATTAGAAATATTAAATTCTGTGAACTAGACATTTAACGACTACCTTTTATTGATGTGGACGTGTGTAAAGAAATATAAAATTCTGCCAAAATGTTTCTGTAGCTTTTATGTTGTTCTTTTCATTTCTCCATTCTTCGTGCCGAGGCAGAGAGCAGACCTCCTGCTCTTACGCTGATTGGCAGAAGTCAACTTGAGGAGTTAGAATTTTCTCTTTTCTCTCTCTTTTTTTCTTTTCAAACATCTGCTGGAAATTTTGAGTAACCCATCTGGATGATCAAGTGAAAATCTCAAGAAGAATCTTCAGTAATCCCCAAAAGCTGCTAGCAAGAATGGCTGGATGAACACGTCACACCAGGTGTGACTCTGGTTTTCCATGAAGATATTTTTAGAGAACTTGGTGGGGATTGTTGCTTCTATGCAGTGAACAGATAGTTAGGTAATGATTTAAGATGGCAATGGCATCATTTTTTTTAAAGTCTTCATAATAACAGAAAAGAAAAATGTGCTAGAAATTATTCCCATTATTCCGTGTCTCCTCTGGATCATTCCTTTTCATGGCCGCTGTAACAAATTTTATTTGTTGCTTTTTAACCAAATAAATCAAAATTGCTAATGGCTTTTCAATATATGCCTTCTGAAGGTGGGTAATTAAATTCCCATCCCTTTACTTATTTCCCTAAATCCGCACCACAATGAAAAGTTAACATTATTGGTGATTTTCTCCCAATATTCATTTATTTTTATAATTAGATATTTCACATTTTTATTGTTTTCTTCCATTCTGATTAAAATGCAAAGATTCACATGGAGAAATATTCTGCCCCTTCAGTTTAGAAAGAGTGGCCTGGAAAATTGCAGTGGGCATTGTTTTGATTTTCGTGTCTTTGGAAAATGTCAATGGAACTTTCCCCCAGATAAAAACTCAGCATGTGATGTGGAAACATTAGTATTCTTCAGAGAACAGGCGTCTGTATCAGAGATCTATGTTTGAATAGGACCAAATTTGTCTTTGATAAAAATCACACCATTATTTCACTGTCTTCTCTCATATTATAGAAATGTAACAAATTTTGAATAATTTTACAATAACAATTTCTACATCAGTTGAAAAAATCTGTTGAATTATTAATAGGACTATTGGAAATGTGTGCCACAGGTCTGATCCTTACCACAATTCGCCGTTATTGGAAAAGATAGCATCGAAATACTGGGCAACCTGCTGCTGAGCTTCGACTGGAGGAGAGACAGACATTTAACTGGTCACCTCAGTCACTCGGAAGCAGGTCTCTCTCTGGCCTCAGTGTTTTCATTAAAGTCTCTTCCTAACTCTCTGTACACAGTGAATTAGGTCAGCATAGTCAAGAGGGATTTTGTATCGTCACCGTCCTCATTATCATCATCATCACCACCATCATCATCATCATCATCATCATCAATCATCATCATGCTGGAGAGGTGGTGAAGCACCGTGGTTGAGAAAATAGAAACTGGAGTGAAATTTCTGGGATTAACATCCCAGTTCCAGCAGGAGGTGGTGGCGCACGCCTTTAGTCCCTGCATTCGGGAGGCAGAGGTGGGTGGATCTCTGTGTTTCGGAATAGCCATGGACACACAGAGAAATCCTGTCTAGGGAAAAAAAAAAAAAAACAAACCCTCAGTTCTAGCCATCAACTGGGTAGGAGACAGCAGCCCCGTTTCTTTCCTGTGCCCTGGGCCTCGGTGCCTTTATTATGGGTGGGTAACACATCCAGTCTTCAAAAGATTATCTTGTGAATTAACTAATACCTGCACAGTACCTAGTACAGTAAGCACCACTTAAACATTTTTAAAGTACTTTTAGGGCTAGACACGTGTATCCAACTTCAAATGTCATATACAATATTATGTGGTTTTCTTGCCATTCTGAGATGATGTTTTTCCGAGTTTTGTTTTGCATTTGTTGGTTTTTTTTTGTTTTGTTTTGTTTTGTTTTGTTTTGTTTTGTTTTGTTTTTTTGAGACAGGGTCTTGATATGCAGTCCAGGGTAGCCTTGAAGTCACTACGGAGTCCACACTATCTGTAAACTTGTATCGATCCTCCTGCCTCAGCCTCTTAAATGCTGGGATTACAGTATGAGTTGCAGCCCTTGACTAGAAGTTGTTAGTTTCTTTGGTTTGTGGTGATGAAAATCTGGGTTTTAAACAATATCAAAATGAGCCGAGATGTGCAGTCCAAGTCTGAAATTATGACTGTGCCTTAGGATGTGAAAAGCAATGTTTTCCCTCCAGCATGCCGTTTCAGCAGGACCACACGTTTCCTAAAACGGAAGAGCTCGCTAGTCTCTGGTTAACTATGTAAAGTCGTAAGAGCCCCATGAAGGATTTGTTTAGAGACTTGAGGAAGTTAAGCTTCAATATACACAAAGAAGATAACATGGGGTAGCATATGTTTAATGAGGACAGCTCCCCTGTCTTTGTGTGGGAGGTACCTCTGGTGACCTTGGTCTTGTGTCCAGAATTCATCCTCATGCCTCGTCGAGAATCAGCTTCTGAGCACAGGCACCCAGTGTCTTCTGGCCCACAGAAGACACCCTTCAGCTCCAGCACCGCAGTCACGCCAACGGTATCTAACACCAAGTTCCAGGAACCATTTCCTACCAAGGTATCAGGAAGGCCTCTCCAGCTTGTACAATCTTCTCCAGCTTGTACAAGGCAGGAAACAAACTACAGCCCAGGGCCAAACACAGCTAAGTGCCTGTTGTTTTCTGTTTGTTTGTTTGTTTGCTTGCTTGCTTGTTTGTTTGTTTGGGGATGTTTGGTTATTTTGGTAGCCCATAAATTAAGAATGATTTTTAAACGTTTGGCCAAACAGGAGAATAATAACACTTTTGCAACGAGTGAAAATATTCTGATATCCACATTTTATCCACATCTTGTTGGACTGGGACTCAGATGCAGGAGAGAGACTTCTAGGATTGATATCCTACTGTGCATGCTCTCTACCTCTCACCTTAACTAAAGCACAGGTATGACCAGGACAGATGTCACTCCTGACACTACAGGACCATACACAGCAAAGATGGATGGACTTGCCAGATGGGATCCTTACTTTTGACATAGCCAATGGAAGATGATGCTGGGTGAGACTGGCCTGTTCCAGAGAGCCCTTAAAGGAGCTTAAAGCCTCCCTGTGGGCCTGCTGAGGTGAGCACTCCTGCTGGCCTTGAAGCAGGCTGCCCCAAGTCATGCAGTAACAGAAATCGGCCAGTAAGCCCTGGAGCTTGGAAGAGTTTCGGTGAGACCACAAAGAGAGAGACGGCAGTCCTCCTTGACATCATGAGCTCAGCCTACGAGACTCTGGGCAGGGGAGCCAGCTGAACTGATTCTTGACCCAAGAAACTATAAGATGATCAATAGATGCTGTTTTAAGCAATTATGCTTCTGGTAATTCACTACATCGCAATAAAAGTATCACAACCAGGCTCACTTAAGAGTAGCCTCCCCATGCCAGACTGGGAGCCCACAGAACTGTAGTGGGTAGCCATTCCAGCTTTGTTCTGAAAGTTCCAACCCCCATTGAGGCTTTGGTAACTGTCATGCCTCAAGGCGGGGCCGAGAGAGGACCCTGAAGACCCCAGATCCAGATGCGCCGGCTCTCTTGGTTCCTGGACCTGGACGCTGGAGGTAGACTGAGCAGAGTTCTCCAGAGAACACCGCCAGACTGCGATACACCTTTCCCAGACCCTGTTAACTATCCTTTCACTTGTAAGTTACCCCACAAAATAAACCTCCCTTTTAACTACATGGAGTGGCCTTAATAATTTCACCAATACAGAACTCTTCACAGCAATGGTTCACGAATGTCTGCTGTGTAACTATGACCAAGTGCTGCACACAGACCCAAACACAGTCCCTGACTATACAGTAAGGATCACTCTCCAGAGTGACAAGGGCTGGGGAAATCAAAGATTTCTCGTGATAAATAAAGTTTATCTTACCAATCTGGGGACAAAAACTTCTATGTGATACTCGCACAGGCAGACCTACTCCTTTTGACAGCCACTTGAAAAGGCTCTTCCTTTACCAGCTCCTGGACTCGTTTTGCAACAAATCAGAATTTTATAATTAATTTTGAACTTCAAACAACTTTTAACTACAAACAACTACACCTGATGATACAAGGGACGCTCGCGACAGCCATCGCCTTATAATGCAATCAACTGTGCCTTGCAGCTACAAATCTGTGAGCTTTTCAGCCTTTTGATGAGGCTGTGGGGATGGGCAGAGTGAGCACACACTCCCGCACAGTCGCAAACAGGCACCTCCCCAGCAGCCCCTGCTGTCCAAGCCACCTCGACATCCTTCCTCCTGTGCCCTCCCTTGCACATCCAGTGGCTGCCTTTGTTTAGGAGACAAAGGTTGTCTGCTTTCTACCACTTGGAATTCAACAGGGAAGAGGACCCATGTGACAACCACCGAATGCTTGCACTTGCTTGGTGTACCGGTTGGTTTTACGTCAACTGGACACAAGCTAGAGTCACCAGAGGAGGAAGACTCAGTTGAAAAAAAATTAGCAATTAATGGGGGAGGGCCCAGCCCATAGTGGGTGGTGCAGTACCTGGGCTGGTGGTCTTGGGTTCTGTACAAAAGCAGGCTGAGCAAGCTATGAGGAGCAAGCCAGTAAGCATCCTCTGCATCAGCTCCTGCTCCCAGACCCCTGTCCTGCCTGTGTTCCTGTCCTGACTTCCTTTGATGATGAACTATGATGATGGAAGTGCATCATCATGCAACAAACCCTTTCCTCCCCAAGCTGCTTTGGTCATGGTGTTTCATCAGTAAACCTGACTAAGACAACCGGGAAGGCAGGCCTTCACTAAGGAGTTAGAAGTCCAAGAGGTGAACATGGCCCTGGAGGAACATTGTTCCAGAGACCTCTAGGAATGTTCCCTAAAGTAGTGCTGAAGGCCTAAGCTATGAGAACCTGCCCCGACCAAGAGCTTCCCGTTTGTGACCCAATATAAACCATGGCAGTTTGGTGTAAACTTTAGAACGATATAGCAAGTCCAGCCAGGCAGGGCTATACAGTAAAGCCTTGTCTGAACCAAACAAACGAACAAACAAACAAACAAACAAACTGTACCAATGAACGCAGGAGGGTTTCTCTCTCCCTGCCACCCCGCCCCCGTCTGTGTGTGTGTGTGTGTGTGTGTGTGTGTGTGTGTGTGTGTGTGTGTAATAGACTGAATGCCCACCTTTTCCCTTTCCTCCTGGTTAAGACGAAGGAACAGTGTCCCAGCCAGCTAAGGCAGATCCTTCTAACATTATCACTGATCTCTCTCCTCCCATCCACAGATCCCGTAATCATCACTGGTCTCTTTCTTCATCTTTTCCTTCCCATTATAATCATTCTTCAGTCTCACCTGTATTTAATACCCCACTTCGTCACCCCCCCCCCAGGTCCCTCCTCTCCCTACCCCCTCTCTTCTCTTCCCTTGCTTTTCCAGGGCTGAGGGTCAAATCCCGGGCTCTGCACACATTTAGGCGAATGATCCTCCACTGCACTATCTTCCAAGCCCTCTCCTCTTCTGTGTAGACAACCTTCCTCAAAGAGTGATCTACACTGTGTGTTTATTCTCACTCACTCTTCAGAGAACATGGGTGTGAGCTCCAGCCTTGACTAAGGTGACCTTGTCCGTACAGACAGTGATTCAGTCCTTCAACACAAGCTCTCGGCAACATTTGCCGTGAACAAGCCACCCACACACACCCCTTCTCCAAACAGCCCCTCTCCTTGAAGTTCCCAAGATTCAAGGCTGGTTCATGGGGCTCTCTCACTCTCTCTTCTTTGTGTAGAATGGCATCAAGTCCCATCCACACACTGCTGAACTTTCTAGACGAGTGTTTATGAAATTATGATCTCTACAGAGTCTAGGGTTTGGTGCCTGGAGCCTAACTCCAGGCTTGCTAAATTAGACTCTCTGAGAATTGAATCGAATTTTTAACCGTCTTCACCAGATGAGTTTTTGCAAAGTCAAGTTTAGCGTGCTTTGTTCCAGACCCATTCCAATTGCCTGCGGGGCACTCCTACTCGGGTGCTTCACAGGGCTGGCAAAGCACCATCTGCACACTGGGTATGCCTGAGGCTCGCTGACCCATCTCCTTTGTTTGCTGGGCACGCAGAGGACTGTGTTCCCATGCCTCTTGCAGCTAGACAGACTCACATGATACGACCTACACAATAGAAGACGAACAGGAATGATACATGGCGCTTTCAAGCCAAGGCCATGAATGCCAGGAACTGTCCTTTCCCTGGCGATCTGGAAGAGGTCCAGTTGAGACGATATAGCCACGAGAGTTCTTTTGTTGCTTGGAATATTGCTTCCAAGTGCGTGTCACACACCGCAAAAGCAGGAAACAGAACTAAACTTCTGCTGAGTAAAGTCCCTGAGATTTTGTGATTGACATCATAGTGGAATAATTTAACTCATCTGGAATGGAATTCGTGTGTGTGTGTGTGTGTGTGTGTGTGTGTGTGAGAGAGAGAGAGAGAGAGAGAGAGAGAGAGAGAGAGAGAGAGAGAGAAAGAGAGAGAGAGAGAGAGTGAGTCTCATTTATTCATCTGTCCAGTGCTATATAATACAGGTTGACCTTGAACTCTTGGGTATGCTATTATCCATGGTTTATGTGGTGCTAGGTTTGGGTCCAAGGCCTTATGCACACCAGGTGGCCCTTTACCAACTGAGCTACACCCCCAGTGTCCTGCCATTTCTGTGTACCACTGAGGATCAAACCCAGTATCATGCACCTGATAAGCAATTGTTCCATCCCCGAGCTCTCTTTTTGCTTTAAAAAAAAATAGTTTTTTATATTATTTAATTTTGGGGAGAAGGGGTGCATGCCACAGTGCACATATGGAGGTCAGAGAACAACTTAAGGCTCTCTCCTTCTACTATGTGGGTTCCGGGGATGGGACTACGGTTGCCAGGCTTGGAGGCAAGTGCTTTTATCCACTGAGCCGTCTCGCCAGCCCTGTTTTCACTCTTGAGACAGAATTTCACTAAGTTTCCTAGGCTAGCCTTGAACTCACTTTGTAGCCCAGGTTACAAAATGACTCTCTTGCCTCAGCCTCCCAAGCAGGCTGGCCATCTCTCTCTCTCTCTCTCTCACTCTGTTTCCAGTCCATTCTTCTCCTGTTCTCTCGACTCAGTTGATGAGGCCAAGAGCTGCATGTTAGCAGTGAATGTATATTCTCATCTCGGTTTCACCTTTTCTTAGACAGAAGTAGGCCTCAGTTCCACACAGCTGGAGGGAGTGATCCTGGAGAACTATCCCCAGGTTCTTTCCCAAATGACCACCTGTCTCTTTAAGAGGCTAGGGGCTGCCATAGTGCCGAGACGACATCATTAGAGAGATTCATGGGACTACTTTCACCGTCACTTATCTCCCATGTCCCAACATGGTACTTTGATATTCACCCTGTTCTTTGTGTCTGAGATCAAGTGACATAGAACTGCAAGGGGAAGAAAGAGGAGCTCAATGGCACCTTCCATCCATCTACACAGGCAGACACCACAGCCATCTTGTTTGGCACGATGCTCCCAGCACACAGGAGATAGACGACAAGTGTGTATTGACTCATTGGCTAACTTCATTCCATCACTGATTGCTGATATAAGAGAGTTTCCACTGCTAAAGAAGAGAAAAAAGAGTACAAAATATTTTAAAGTAAGCCAGCAGAAAAAAACTCGGCACCATGCTTCTTTACCATTCATTCTTGCTCATGCCCACTTTGTCCTTTAATTTTTTTAGGAGCACGAAAAGTAGAGTCTGGCTCACGATAGTCTGCCCTGCTTCCCATCCCTCTGGATGTGTTTGGGGTCTGAGGCCTTTCGTCTGTCTGCTCTCCTGTCTCCGTGTTTGTGAAGTTTTCGGAATCCTATTACATGGTGTATTATTCTGTTCCAGGATCTCTCTGCTCTTACCCTTTAAGAATTCAAATTCACCTCAACGCTAACACTGCGCCATTTTCCTCTCCATCTGAAAACCCCCTTAATTCTGTTCCCGTAAGGTTTCGTCTTGTGTGACAGTTACATATTGACTCATTTCAGTTAGTTTACCCAAATTATTTCACGAGTGCTTACAAGTGCCGGGCATAGGGCTCGGGGCAGGGAATCAAAGGGTTAACAAAACCAAAGGCAGACCCTCCCTAAAAGAACGTATAGTCTACGAGGATCAGGAGATAGGCTAATTAATTGAGCCCACTGATGGAAGCAACATTCCAAACATAGATAATGATATATGACCACGTGTTCACAGTCCTGTGACAGAGACCGGAAAATGCTAGGCACTGTCTGTTGGGATAGGTACACAGAGGGAGAATGAATGAGGGGTACATCCAAGGATGTAAGGAGGGGACAGGAACGTGACAGGTTGGGGTGGAGCACAGATATAGGACGGTGGTACAGGGGAGTCTCGGAAGTACCCACACAACACCTGGTCAAGTACGTGTTTCTAAAGGATGTCTTGGAATTCAGTAGGAAGAATACATAGGAGACATTGTGGCTAAGGAGACTAGTTCATCTCTCCAGGACAAGACCAGGGTGAACTAGCATAAACTGTGGCAGTGGGAAAGGAGAGATGGGGTTGCTTGGAGAACTCTGAAGGGTAAAATAATAAATAACCCTCTCATGCCGCTGCTTCAGTGGGCACCAGCCACTGTGGCCTTGAAGCACAGGACATGAGAACAGTTCAGAGCGAGATACGTTCAAGTGTGAGTGAACACCTAGTTCCAAAGGCTTAGGTTAGGACGAGATAAATATGCAAAAGACTCAATGGTATCTCATAACTTTAGATTAAATTATATTGTGCAGTAGTATTATGTTGAATATGTCAGGTTAAGTAAAATATGATTTTGTTTCTTTTCCTTTTGGAAATATGACTACTAAAATATTTTTAAAATCATCTCACAGGAGCTGGGGATACAGCTCAGTGGTAAAGCAGTTGTCTAGCATGCCAGAGGCCCTGAGTTCCACCCCGCAAGACCGCACAGACACATATAAATAGAATTACATCACGGTTCTCATACTGCTCTGTTTGACAATGTAGCTGTAAACACAGCAACTCTCTACCTCCGCCAACAGCTTTTAGACTCCATGCCGCTCACTGAAAACAAGTGCAGGAGCCCTGGTTGGACATAACCCTTCAACTAGTCAAGGGGAGCTAGGATTTGAAGCCATCCAGAGTCTGGTTCGGGAATCCTTTTTTGTAGATCTCACTCTGTAGACCAGGCTGGTCTCACACTCACAGAGATACACATGTTCCTGCCTCCCAAGTGCTGGGATTAAAGGCGTGCACCACCACGCTTGCCTAGAATCCACATCGTTAATCTCTGCACTTTCTGCACTTTCTCTGCCACTTAGAAAACTTTGATGTCAAACGCCTAAAGGTGTTGAGTTTTGCCACAGAAACCTAAGAGCTGCCTCGGTGATTGGCACACGGTGTTTGTCAGGGATCCCTGTGGACAACCCTGAATAAGGACACACACATTAGTGAAGAGTTGACATATGTAGTTATGGGGGCTGGCAAGGCCCAGGCTCTGCTGTCCACAAGCTGGAGTCCCACACCATCTCATGGTGTGGTCCGGTTTGAGTCTGAAAGCCTAGAACCAAGGAGACCCAGTGGTTGAAGCCCTCGTTCAAGGGCAAGCGAAGAGTAAAGTACCAGCTCAAGCAGGTAAGTTTAGGTCTAGGTGGGCAGATTTCCACGACAAGAAGATGAGGATGGACAGCTGAGGTCTACACAGACATATGCACAGGAGGGCAGAGCCTTCCTGTCTTTTGTTCTCTGTTCTCTTTGGATCCTCACTGGACTGGCTGATACACACCCACCTTGGAGAGAACAATACGTTCCATTTGGTCCAGCAATTGAGATGCTAATCTTTTCAGAACAGTCATAAAACAGGCAGCCCATGTTCCAGCCAAGTAGACACACACACACACACACACACACACACACACACACACACACACACACACGAAAATTAACCATCACACACACAGAGAGAGAATGTTAATTCTAAAGATATGCTCAGTTGCATCTTTAGGTCCTTGCTGCTGGCACACTCCTTGGTGACTGGTAGAGTGTATCTCTGTGTGCCTCATTTTCTCATGGATAAATTGCTCGTAATAAGTGAATTTCCCAATATTTTTGGAGGCATTGAATGGCCATTCACATGCAGCACTGAGAACAGAGTTTGACACATAAATTACTTTTATTAAAGGGGAGCCAAATCCATAGGAACTGAAATGAGGATCACAAGTTTGGTTTAAAGAGAAGGAAAGTCTGAGAGGAGAAAACCCTGATGGAATCCGTCACCCCACACTGGCCTTACAAGGCCCCGGAGGGGGTCCTACAGCTAATGCACACTGTCACATTGAGTGCATGTTTCACTTGAGTCCTTGTCATACGTATGTTATTTAGCTCTTATGGTCCTTGTTTAGACACAGACAGTTCTGTTCTGAGACTAAAATCAGAACGCAAACCTAAGTCCATCTGGAAATGTGCACAGATCTTTTCATACTCTCGGTGACAGTTTTAATTTCAAGTTGACACAATCTAAAATCGCCTGGAAAGAGTGTCTTGGGGTTGTCCTGTTGGCCTGTGGGAATGTCTGAGAGGGAGTATCTTAGTTACGTTTTGCTGTGGGAAAATCTGTCCACTATGGGGAGCACCATGCTCTGCATTTAGGATCCTAGACTGAATAAGAGTAAAGAAAGGAAGCCGAGCACAGGCATGCATGCATTCATTCTCTCTGTGTTCTTGACTGTGGATGTGACTATCTACAAATTCCACCACCCTAACCACTCCACAGTGATGGGCTATAAACTGGAATTAGAAGCCAAAGAAACCCTTCCCACTCCCCTGGGTTGCTTTTGTCGGGGTTTTGTGGAACATTCCTTCACACATTGTAAATTACACTGTGATTGGTTTAATACAGAAGCTGACTGGCCAATAGCTGGACTGGATAAAGTTAAGTGGGAAAACCAGACTAAGGACACTGGGAAAAAGAAGGACAGAGTCAGGGGAGTCACCAGCCAGACATAGGGAAGAAACAGGAGGTGCAAGATGAAATTTTGCCACATGGCAAAAATGTAGATTAATATAAATGGGTTAATTTAAGTTGTAAGAGCGAGTTAGTAATAAGCCTGAGCTATCAGTCAAGTATTTATAATTAATATTGAGTCTCTGTATGGGTTATTTGGGAACTGGTGGGCAGAAAAGAAAAGTCTGCCTACAGGTTATTTTATCACAGCAACAGAAAGGGGGGGAAAAGCAAAAACACTTTCCTAGAATGATGGTTAGAGTCATCATTTGATTAGAGTCAAATGTGACATTCTGTATATGCTGTCACTTAGGGTCAGTTATCTTGCTCCAGGGCTTACAAGAAATGCCAAGGAGTGTCTTTTGAGTGACCCTGTCATATACTGCTTCTCTTTACCTCACCCCAGTCACTATAAAGAGTACACTGAGAGCAAGAAGGTGTCATCAGGGCATGAGACTTACTGCTGAAGTTTCAGGTGTCTAAAGGGAGGGGAGACAAGAGTCTCATTCCTCAGTTAAGTGGCTGCATGGTGAGGAGACATGGGCTTCTATCCCCATGGCTTATGACCATGAAGAATATTTCAGTCAGGTTTCTATCGTAAAAGATCACAGGCTTTGTGATATATGAAAAGTGGAGACTTAATTGGCTTATAGTTCTGGAAGCTAAAAAGTCTAAGAGCATAGTGACAGAGTCTGGAAGGGGCCCAATAATCTTCTTGAGAGAAAACTCCCAATGGCCTAAAGCCACTAGGGCCAACTTCTCAAATGCTCTGCCATCTATGAATAGTGCCATCTTGGGGACCAAGTCTTTAACACATGAAGATCATGGTCGTAAGTGGACGAAGAGGCCTATCTTCGGTGATAATAACAGCCAACGGTTCAATCAACTGCCAGGAAGACAGAAGTACTTACTCAGTACAATCAATCATGGATGAAAACAGACTGGAGACCTGCTCTCTCCTACACTGAGATGTAAAGCTTTGGGCTAAGGATTTGGTCGCTTCCCAAACCTTGCCTGGGGCAAGTGGTCCAACTTTGGAGGCTCACTCGCCAGCTCCCAAACATCTAGGATCTGAGGAACATTCTAAGTGCTTTTCCTGCTGTACATATTTGATTCTGCACAGATGTCAGTGACCACAGTGAAATCAATGGGTCCTCCCAGCTACACCCTCCACCTAACAAACAACATCTTCTTGCTGTTGGATGTCAAGAGATGCAGGGCAGAGGAGAGAAGAACAGGAGAAAAGAGTTTATCTACACACATTCTAAATTCAGCTTTAAACAGCATGCAGAGTTTGACCTTACCTGCTATCCATTTTCAATATTCATTTAACATGCTAATAGTCTTCTGATGGAAGCAAGTCGAGAGAGCCAAGAAAGAACCCTAGTCAAAGTACATTTTTAATAAACTAACGGCTTCTGAACATTATCAACTTTCAACCATTGTAACCTCATACACGCTGTGGGATGTCTTTCTGTAGGCTGTGAATATATGTTGCTCCCACTGGTTAATAAATAAGGCTGCTTTGGCCTGTGGTAAGAGAGGATAAGAGTCAAGTGGGAAATCCAAGCAGAGAGACAGGGAGAAGAAAGGCAGGGTCAGGGAAGACGCCATCCAACTGCCCAAGGAACAAGATGCCAGCAGACCGGTAACACCACGGCCACATGGCAAAATATAGATTGATAGAAACGGGTGAATTTAAGATGTCAGAGCTAGCTAGCAATAAGCCTGAGCCATAGACCAAACAGCTTGTAATTAATATTAAGCCTCTGAGTGATTATTTTATAATAATAATAATAAAAAAAAGACTGCTGCCCAGGCAGGACCAGGCAGGATGGGGCAGGACCAAGAAACTTCAGTCTACACACACACACCCAAAGACGTTTGTGATCCAAGCTTGGAATCACCCAAAGTAGCTCCATGATTCTCATTAGGAACTTGAGACACCAACATCTGTTCCCCCATCTGGCATCCTCAGTACTAGGCTGATGTCCCATATACCGTGTGTATCAGAATAGATCCATGAGTAGTAGTGAAGATAAAATTATTAAAGGGCTCAGTGCCTTTGTACTGAACACAGTGTAACCTAAGAACACAGTGTAATGTGAGTGTGTACTGCAGCTACGAGGTAGACCAATGACAAGCCAAGATGGCAGTAAGTGTGGATAATGAATTCTGCTAGTTAAAACGCCAGTGTATAAGCCCAGGCAGTGGTAGCACACACCTTTAATCCCAGCACTCAGGAGGCAGAGGCAGGTGGATCTCTGTGAGTTCAAGGCCAGCCTGGTCTGATGGGGAAAACGTCTTTTTGTATGCTGTGAAAAATATGTTGCTATGATTGGTTGATAAATAAAGCTATTTGGCCAATGGTGAGGCAGAATAGGGTTAAGTGGGACATTCTAACTAGAGAGGAGGAAGGAGAAAGGCAGAACAGAGGAGATGCTGCCAGCTGCTGCCATGAGAAGCAAGATGAAAAGATACTGGTAAGTCATGAGCCACGTAGCAAAGTATGGAGTTATAGAAATGGGTTAATTTAAGGTGTAGGATCTAGCTAGCAAGAAGCCTGAGCCAGTAGGCCATACAGTTTGTAATTAACATAAGCCATTGTGTGTTCATTTGGGTCTGAGCAGCTGCGGGACCTCGAGGCCACGGGAGCCGGGCGGGCACAGGAAAACTTTCAACTACACTGGTCAACAGAGAGAGTTCCAGGACAGCCAGAGCGACACAGAGAAACCCTGTCTTGAAAAAACAAAACCAAACCAAACAACAAACAAACAGAAAAAGACAATACATCATGTAAAGGAGAATGAATTAACATCTCCATGGCTTTTATATATTCACCTAAATAAAAGGCATGCCTGGCATCAAGTACAAGTTTATTGATGTAAGATGGTATCAGTTTCTTCTTTTGTCTCATTAAGACTCATTTTCAATAAAAACAAATAACGAAAAACAAGGAAAATATTTTAAAACAAAGTCCTGCCTGTGATCTGCAGAAGTGACATTTGCAGTCTTGCTTCAAATCCAGCCCTCGCTTTCTACTTGAACATTCTGGCTCCAAAGCCACTCAGAGGACAAAGGACAGTGGACCTGTTGTCTGTCCCCCAGCCACTCAACAACTTTGCCACATACGAAGGCCATGATTCTGCCACCCAGCATAGTGGCGGCTTTCTAGTGCTCATGTCTGTTCCCAACCCTTGCTGCAAGGTCTGGAAGCCTCCTATTCACTTCCTCCCCTCCTACACACACACACACACACACACACACACACACACACACACACGCACACGCACACGCACACGCACACGCACACATACACGTGCACATGCCTGTAAATGAACCTGAGCTTCATTCCCCATAGTGTGTCACAAAGTGTCCACCCAGAGTAGTTCTTGAAGCTTCCATGTCTTAGTGGGTAAAATGGACAACAGTCATCGGCCACTGAAAGAGCTAAATGAGGTAATAAGGGCAAATACTGAGGGCAGTGCTTCATGTGTAGCTAATGCTCAATAAATCTTACCTATTGCTGTTGCTATATAAAGATTTATTGGGCTGAGGATCTACCTCAGTTGGTAAAGTACTTGCCTAGCACTCATGAGGCCCCAGGTTCAATCCCTACTCTTGCATAACCAGGCATGGTAGCACATACCTGTAGTCCCACCACTTGGGAAGATCAGAAATTCAAAGTCGTCTTTGGCTACATAGCAAGGTTGAGGCCAGTCTAGACTACATGAGACACTGTGTTTAAAAAAAAAAAAAAAAAAAAAAAAAAAAAAGATTTCTACTGAAAAAGCAATGTTGAGGTGACCTCACTTTCCCAAACCAGATGGAAATCAGAAAACATTGAACCTCTAGAAACAAAATTATCTGGCATATGGACTCCATCGTGATCATCAGAAAAGCTTCAGAAAGCAGCTTGCCACCCAAGAAGGCCCATGGGTACCACTCTATGGATGGACTATGTAGAGCCATGATCAGGCCTGCTCATGATTCCCAGACCTAAGTTGGAGGCTCCCAGACCCCACAGTAGGGGTCTCAGGAAACATAAGTGAGCCCTGGAGACACCTCATGCCGAGGGCAGAGCCACAGACTTCTTAAGTAGCAGAGTGTATTGTGGGAGCTGATGTGGCTGGCCACAAAGAATGACAGATCCACTGCTCTTTGTCCTCTGAGTAGCCTTGGGTCTTCTTCCTCCTAGAAGAATGCCAAAGCTACCAGACCTTGAAGTGATCACTTCTCCATGAGAAAATAGGAAAGCAGAGAGAAGCCATTGCATCCCGCCTATCCCTTCATCAAGAGCAAATCATTTAGTCTACGCCGGCTGCAAATCAGAATCAAAACTACCTTAAACCAAACCCAAGCTGTCCTTTTCACCCAGTCACACACCTCATAGAGCCTACCCCACATGTGCTCCCCCTCCTCCTTCTCTATGGGTCAGGCATTGCTAATAGGTCATAGCACCCTACACTGAAAAATCAAATACATGCCCCCAAGTCCTCTCCACACTCCACTACAGATGTCTACAGCCATCCAACCACCATCACTGACTCTGGTAGAGTCAACTAGTCAGCACGGAGCAAGACACAAAAACCCCGAGTTAAGGGCAGCAGAGAAGTGTCATCAGTTTGTATTGCTTCTATTTTTCAGAGCAGAGAAAATATCCAAGAAGACTAAGGAGCCGGGCAACGGTGGTACATACCCTTAATCCCAGCACTCCAGAGGCAGAGAAAGGCAGAGCTCCGTGAATTTGGGACCAGCCTGGTCTACAGAGTGAGTTCCAAGACAGCCAGGGCTATATAGAGAAACCCTGTCTTGAAAAGCAAAAAACAAAACAAAACAAACAAACAAACAAGAAATAATGTTCACTTTATCTTACCTTAGATTTTTCTTGTTTTCTCGTGGCTGTTGTAAAGCTTCCTCCTGATTGGCAGCGTGTTTCGGGTTCACTCCTCTCTCACTCCCTCTCACTGTGGGGGCTGTTCAGAGGCTGGATTTGGCCTTTCCGACTAAGAGCTCTTCTCCACTTTAGACCTTTCAGCATTTAATGCCCTCTCGGTGTCACTATCAATAGAGCTCTGAGTGAGCGCAACCTTTCTCGGGAAGTGGTGATTTAACGTGTGAATTATATGGTTATTAGAATGGGTGTCAGGGAGACAGTGTAATATATGTAATGTGGAGGCTGATGGGGCTGGAGGAGCCAACTCCATCGGGCTGATTTCTGGTGCATCTCTTAATGCTTATGTCAATTATTCTTATGGCCAATCATTCAAAGCTGTCTATTACCTTCTAATAATAATAATAATATTTTCCTGCAATGTTGCACCTTTCCCCAGAGGATTCTAAAGAGCTCTGCAAACATTCATTAACACTTTATGAAGTGGGCAGGAAATATATAAATACCCAAGTCACATGCCTTTGAACATCAGCCGGTAATCGTTCCCTTGACACCACATTCAGTTAGAGAAGAAACTAGGAAGGACTGCATAAAGGAAAAGTTGGATTCGGTCATTATCAGCATTCACTGGGCATCCACAGAAGCCTGCCAGGGATGAGCTTCATTCTCTTCTCACTTCATGTGGTGGGAGATGCTGTTTTCTTCCTCCTGACACCTGTCCCTCTTCCTAAGACACTGTACAGAATAACGTACAAAAACACTCCAGGATTTCAGCCTACTGTGCTCAGTCCCTGCTAAGAGGAGGCTCTGCTGATGATTCTGGATAACTTATAAGATGATCCTTACACAGACTCCCAGCTATCTTCACCCCATCCTCAGAGCACAGTGTGATAATTGGCAAGGCACACAGGAGGCTGAGAAGGACCCTGTGTCAGACACTGGGTGAGAAGGGCTGTCTCAGTTAGGGTTTCTATTGCTTCAAAAAGACACCATGGCCACGGCAACTCTCATCAAAGAAAGCATTTAATTAGGACTGGCTGACAGTTCAGAGGTTTAGTCCATTGTCATCATGGCAGGAAGCATGCTGGTGTGCAGACAGACATGGTGCTGAAGAGGGAGCTAAGAGTTCTACATCTGGGTCAGCAAGAAGTAGGAGAGACTGAGACACACTTCCTCCAACAAGGCCACACCTCCAATAATGCCACTCACTTGAGAAGTGACCACATGAGGGGTCCATGAGAACGGATGCTGAAGGTGCTCCCGTTAAGCACGTGGTGGGAAAGGCAGGGGAGGAGGAGCCACTTTGGGGCCTCTGTGTTCTGTGAAATTTGTTTCTGGTGGAAGATAAAGTTAGAGCCCACGTTGGTTACTTTTTTGTTGCTGTGATAAAATTCCATGACCAGAAGCAACTTAAGAAAGAAAATGTATTTTGTCTCACTGTTCCAGAGAGGTAGAGTCCATAATGGCGGGAACAGCGTGACAGTGAGCAGAGGAGGCTGACTCATCACATTGCATTGGCACACCAAGAAACGGAGGGGAAAAACAGGAAGTGAGGCAAGGCTGTAAACTCTCAGAGTCTGTCCCCGGTGATATACCTCAGCCAGTCAGGCCCCTTGGCCTAAATGGTCCATCATCTCCCCAGACAGTGCCACCAACTAGGGATTAAGTGTTCATATACATGAGCCCATGGGGGACAGTTCTCATCCAAACCAGTACAGAGCCCAAACCAATAGCTTATGTTACATGTCCCTTTGGCTCGTGAGTGTGTGTGTGTGTGTGTGTGTGTGTGTGTCCCCGCCTATACAGATGATCAGGAAGGGCTAAGTCAGACTATATAATAAACATCATCAGTCATCTCAAGGCATCAGCACAATGAATGTTTAGTTTTTGAGCACACGGATCCACTGCAGGCACAGGTGGTTCTTGGGGACCTTTGTCCTTCGTGTGGTGGCTTATGACCATCTCAGGCGTCAATCTTGGGCATCTCTGTCTTAACATGATTCTTTGTGCTTCACCATGGTGAGGAAAGATGAGAAGTGTACTAGCTCTTACACACTTTTCCCAGAAGTGACACTATTTTTAAAACTTTTTTCTTTTCTTTTTTGAGATTATAATATAATGACATCATTTCCTTTTCCCTTTCTGTTTCCTCTCTCCAAACCCTCCCATATACCCCTCCTGGCTCTCATTCAAATTCATGGCCTTTTTTTTTAAATTAATTGTTATCATATACATATATACATGTACATATATATTCCTAAATATGTAAATACAACCCGCTCGGTCTGTATAATGCTACTTGTATACATGTTTTCAGGGATGACTGTTTGGTATTGGATAATCTACTGGTGTGCCCGTCCCTGAGGAAGAATATTTCTCCTGCTCTCAGCATGCCTTAGCTGCCTGTAGTTCTTTACATAACTTCCGACATTCCTAGGAGACACAAGCTCACAGCAAACTCCCTGACCCTCTGGCTCTTACAATCTTTCTGCCCCCTTTCTTCAATGATCCCTGAGCCTCGGGTGCAGAGGTGATGTTGTAGAGTTATCAGCTAGGGCTGGGCTCCACAGCTCTGCATTTTGATTGGTGACACACATCACTTTTATTCCTAGAGAACTGGCTAACCTCAGTCACATTGTGACAACCAGCTAGTGAAAAGGCAGGAAAACAGAATTTCCACATGTCCAAGGAGGAGATAACTGAGTCGTGAGCATCTAATACAACTTGTATGTGCTGGTTTAGTTTGGTATCAGGGCAGCAGGGGGTTCTCTAGACCCCCCCCCCAAGACGCTGTAATCAAGCATAGAACGAGAATGTTGCACTACATGGGTTGACTTGCTTTGCGTCATGCTCCATGGAGACAGACAGAAGATGAACACATGCTCGACATGGTTTAGCCAGCTGTGCCTGGAGGAGGGCTCTTTGTTCCTGGATAAACCTAACTTTTCACCCAACAGTTTCTGCCTCCTAATAAAAGTGTACATGCTTTCTTATTTTTGTCCATCAATAAGAAAGGCTTAGGGGTGACATATTCCTTTCTTTCCCCAGCCTAAACTTCTTTTACACAGAGGGTATTTTGTAGCTTTGCAAAAACATCATGCAATCAAGAGAGATCCTGTGAACGATATATTTGCATATTCACTAAAAATGTCTGTCCTGTATCCTTGGAATTCAAAAGCTGGTGATGATCACACCAACTGGAGCAGCACGCCCTTGTGACCGCCGTCTGAGCATCATCCATCACTTTCTGATCACTGTTGACACAGTTGGGTTAGGAAGATAGTTTTCATTGTAATCCACTACCTCTTTCTAAGAGATGAGATTTTTCTTTTTTCTTCTCTTTTCTTTCTTTTTTTTTGTTGTTTTTCAAGACAGAGTTTCTTTGTGTAGCCATGGCTATCCTAGAACTTGCTCTGTAGACCAGTCTGGCCTCAAACTCACAGAGATCCACCTGCCTTTGCCTCCTTCCCGAGTGCTGGGATTAAAGGCGTGCGCCACCACCGCCCAGCTGAAATGATGTTTTTCTTAAGGAAGATGTTATATTCCTTCTATCAGAAAGGGCACGAAGAAAAAATGTTCCATCTCTCTCTTGACTTATAACTCAAAGTTTTTTTCTGTCTACCCACCCTAACAATCCTTCATTCTCACTGGAAGCTGATACAGGACAGAGTCTACTTTGCAGACAATAAATAAATAAATAAATAAATAAATAAATAAATAAATAAATAAAT
>CABHPQ010149903.1:21965-40796 GCA_902168405.1 Peromyscus aztecus
AAATAAATAAATAAATAAATAAATAAATAAATAAATAAATAAATAAAGTAAATGAAAACCTCTTTGTGTCACAGCAGAGGAAAAGAAAGGATTTGAGAAAGAATATGGAAGGCGGTGGCATGTTCCGGCGCGTCTGAGCTAGGGATGTGGACAATGTGCTTAGTTTTGTGGTTCTCCATTTCTGCATCTTTAGAAAGAAACTGATACTGCCACCACTGTGACACTGTCCCAGGACGGATGAAGTGACATGTGTGAACCAGCACAAAGGAAGGACTTATCCCCTTTTCCTGACGTATCTGTCCCGTCTTCTCTCTCTTCCCTCCTCCAGCCTCTTCCCCCCTCGCCCCCACTTCTAACTTTTGCGTTGTTGAGATGACCACAGTGAACCTTTCTTTACTCAAAGTCCAGTCCCGTAAGGCCTCTGCCACAGCAATGCTCCATCAGCCAATGCCCAGGGGAAACTCTGCTAGACTTTAGACAAGAGGACATGTCTTTCCTTAAGCATGTTAGGAAGCAACAGAAGAATTCCTAGTCACAAATCTACCTGCTATACTTGCTCTCCCCTAATCAAAGTATGCACCCACATTCCTTAAGAAATGCCCTCCTAGTAACACTATTCTGTGACTTTAAGCAAAGGGACTTCAGATGTCATATCCGTAGTGTAAGTTCTGCCTCTGGGTTTTCACATTCCTGTTAAGGTACCTTTTGTGTGCTTCTACCCTGTGAACCGCAATTCTTCTTCAGGGCCTTCTCAGTCTCTCAGAGAGACGCCTCAGCTCCAACCACTCCCTTCCCACACTCCAAAGTCTATTTCTCTGTGTGAAGATAAGTAAGCTACAAGCTCTTGACCAGAGCTTCAGCGAAGGTGTTGGAAGGGCGCTCACAGCTGCACTGCACAGCCCATGACAGGGACAGAGAGCAACCCACATGTGACCTCCCCACCTTCACAGCCAGGAGCCGATGGTCCTTCTGTGGATGCGCTGGCTTTATTGCTAATAACTATTGAGCTAAGTAGATAATCCCCCGCCCCCAACAAAGAAACCTCCTTCGTTCATTCATTTATTCTATAAATGCTGACTGGGCACCTCTGCATGTCTCTCCTGAAGGGTGTGTCCATGGAGGTGCACGCAGTCAGTGTCTCTTTGCCCACTTAGAATCTTTAAAAAGTGTTCGCTTTATTACTTCCCTGCCACTATCGCGGTTAAGCGGGAAGCCTTCTGCTGGGACCTTAGAGATGCAGGGAACTCCACAAGAGCAAAATGACTCTGGGCATTGCTCACAGTGCTGTAAAAGGGATGGACTGCTGCGTGAGACGGCATGGGACAGCTGGGTTAGGTGCAGCTCTTCGAAGGACTGGCAACAGAGTTCAGGAAGGCTGTGGAGTAGAACATTCTAGACAGAGGCAAAAGCAAGTGCAAGGGACAAGTTGGGAGAGCGCTGCATGGCCCCACAAAGGAAATGAGCAAAAGAAGTGAAGACGTTGGAAGGTCCTGGGTGATCGGCTGGAGAAGCCAGAAGCCATCTTCCTTTCCTGGGAAGAAATTCAGATTTTCCACTGAGGGGATGGGAAGGTGTGAAAGGGGTTCAGGCAGGGGGTATCATGTTGAAAGCCTCCCTCGGGCTGATCTGTGAGATTGTTGGGAGACAGAGGAAGTAGGAATGTTCGGGGCGCTTCCAGCGGCAGTCCAAAAGAGAGAGGATGGTGGCTTGACTAGATGACAGTGGTAAAGATAGACAGCGACCAGGGGTGGGCTCCGACTTGTAGTGAATGTGATGTGAGGGGTGCCATAAGAAGGAATGCAGGGGGCTGAGGAGATAGTTCGGAGGTTAAGAGCCTTGTCTGCCCCTTTTCAGAACCTAGGTTCAACTCTCAGGATCCACATGGTAGCTAACCCTCCATAGCTCCAGCTCCGTGTCATCTGACGCCCTCTTCTGGCCTCCATGGGCACTGCACACACATACAGACATACACACAGGCAAAACACCTAGACACATAAAAGGGTTTTTTATTTATTTATTTGTTTTTGTTTTTAAGCTCTCAAAAATGTTTTTAAGAAAGGAACGGAGGGCTGGAGAGATGGCTCAGTGGATACGAGCACTGATTGTTCTTCCAGAGGTCCTGAGTTCAATCCCCAGCAACTACATGGTGGCTCACAACCATCTGTAGTGAGATCTGATGCCCTCTTCTAGCCTGCAGGCATACATGCAGGCAGAACGCTGTATACATAATAAATAAATAAATCTTTTTTAAAAAAAAAAAAAGAAAGAAAGAAAGAAACAAAAAGGAAAGAAAGGAATGGAGAATGACAGTGGACCTGGAGGTTGAGCAACTGTGTGTGTGATGATGCCCGGCACAGAGAAGATGAAGACGAGGTGGTGTGGGAGAAGGGTAGGGTGGGGTGGGAAGTGGAGTTAGGGCCATTGTGATGGTGGAAAGAGAACTGCGTTGAATCCCTGGGACTCACACAAAGGTGGAAGGAGAAAACACGCTCAACAAGGCTGTTCTCTGGCTGCCACATATGCACTGCCACGCTCGGGCCTGTACACACGCATCACACACATACACACTCAGTAATAAAGCAATGTTTTTAATTTTAAAAAATAAGGTGGAAAGCAGTTGAAGAATATGCCTGACTTTGACCTCTGGCCTCCACATGTATGTATGTGTGCATGCATGCACATATGTGGGTACACATGCATGTACATGCACACACACACACACACACAGGAACACACAGATTAAAACACAGCAACTTCAGACGAGGATGTTAAGAAAGGGGGAACCCTTCCTCACAGCTGGTGGGAATATAAATAAGCAATAAAGATTAAGGAAAACGATATGGAAGTTCCTCAAGAAATTACAAAGAGACCTACTGTATGATCTAGCAACTCTAAGGAAGTGAAATCAATGTGTTGAAGAGGCATCTTCACACCTGTGCTCACTACAAGCAAGCAATGGCATCAACCTAGGTGTCCATCAGCAGGTGAGTAGAAGAAGAGACTTGTATACATATGCACAATGCGATACAATTCAGCCATGAGAAGAACAAGATTCTGTCACTAACTATAACCTGGATGGAGCTGGAGAGCAGTGTGCTAAGTGAAAGAAGCCAGACACAGAGAGAAAAACACTGCCTGGTGTCACTTGTATGTGGAATATAAAAAAATGTAGGACTGGGGAAAGTTAAACAATGGTACAGAGTTACAGTGAATAAGAGGTTCTCATTGGCTAGTGCATGGACAGTGGCCAGAGTGGCAATGTAAGAAGGATTCCGAATGCTTTTCTCACTAGTAAGTGACCAATGCTTGAGGAGATACATAGCTCTAACTTGGCTTGGATATCACCTAATGTAGACATGTATCAACACATCACATAATGCCCATAGGCATAGCTTTCATGTTTTTCTGCATAGGTTAACAAGTAAACTCCATTTACATTTTTAAAAAGGAGAAAAGCAGAGGCCCTGGAGAGATAGCTCAGTCAGTCACGTGCTTTCCATGCAGCATGAGGATATGAGTTTGATCCCCGGGTCCCACATGAAATCTGGTATGAGAGCAGATGACTGTAATCTCAGCACTGGGGAGGTGGGAACACAGGATCCTGAGGCTCCTGGCCAGCCAGTGAGTAGAGCCGGTGAGCCTCAGGTTCAGCGGGAGACCCAGCCTCAAAACATAGAGTGGAGAGACAGTTAGGGAAGACAGTGTATGCCAACCTCTGGCCTCCATAAATATGGACATGCACATGCACACACACACACACATACACCAAAACAGTACAAAATAGCCGGGTGGTGGTGGTGCACGCCTTTAATTCCAGCACTTGGGAGGCAGAGGCAGGCAGATCTTTGTGAGTTCAAGACCAGCCTGGGCTACAGAACGAGATCCAGGAAAGGTGCAAAGCTAAAAACAGTACAAAATAAACTAGCTTAATAACTGTCTAAATATATTGTCCAGGTTTACAGATGTTTTTCTCTTCAATGAAAAATGGAAGTTAATATCCTGGCAAACCACAGGATTCATTAGCAAAATGTTACTCACACAGTGTGGCAGCTCCTGTATCATGCTTTAAGCAGGCTTCCCAGCTTCGTTCCTTTTTGGGTCAACACAGAAAATAAAAATGAAAGTTGAAAAGCAAGGATGTCTTCAAGTTCTTACTCAAAACTTCTAGGGTGGAGTGTCAGAAGCCAGTTTCATCCTTGACCTTCTCATGTGCACTCAAGCCTGTCAGGTCAGAGCTGCACATAGGCAGCCACACAGCTGCATCTCCTGGCCACACAGCTGCATCACCTCCCACAGTCAGTAAACACATGACTGGGTCTTCCTCGGGCAGGCCTGGTAGCAACCTTTCCAGTAAGGGCTGAGAATAGCAAGGGCAGCGCTCGGAGGGTGGGGACAGTTCCTGGCCACATCCTCTGGCATCACCAGCTGTCAAACCGTTCGGCGGTGCTCTGTGTGCTCTGAACTGGTAAGAGGCTGGAGTTGAGGGAGGATGATTAATTAGTGCCACGGACTCCCAGCACAATTGAATCCTCCTGATTACCAGGCATCACAGAGAAGCCGCCGCAACGTTGAAACGTTCAAGCACGTCGGCACTATTCTTTCGTGATAAGGACTGGAAAGAGGAATCTGTAATTGCTTTCTGAGAAACAGAGGCAGGGCCGTGGCTATTGTTTCAGAGGATGCGGTTTTCCAAGGCTTCTCAACTAAGAAATACTCCATGGTCATCACTGAACGATAAAAAGTCAAACTAGGGGTTGGGGATTTAGCTCAGTGGTAGAGCGCTTGCCTAGCAAGCGCAAGGCCCTGGGTTTGGTCCTCAGCTCCAAAAAAAAAAAAAAAAAAAAAGTCAAACTATTAAACAAATTGTTAAATTAATTTTTTTAGGTCAGCACACAAAGTAGTGATTTTTATCACGGTATCTTCATACATATGTGTCATTATACTTTGCTGAACACTTACTGTCTGTGAAAATTTTAAATGGACATTGCACACCCCTGTAATGTGGCACCAGGAAAGACGGAGTAGCGTTCCTGGGAAAGTGTGTAACTGGAAGCAAATTGTAAGGAAACAATCAGATAAACTTAAATTGGGAGACATTTTACCAAATAAGGCCTCTATCCTCTTTAAAAATATCAGTCATGAAATATAAAGAAAGACCTAGAATTGGCTGCAGATCAAAGAGGAGTGAAGGAACATGACCCCCAAAAGCAATGTGGGATCCCCCCCCAAAAAAGAACAGTGGCTATAAGAATACGTTTGGGTTATCAGCCAAGTTTGGATGTGGATTGTATTGTACACTAACAATACCTTTACATGGATGTAAAATTGTCTAGATTTGAAAGCTCCCATGTTGAGGTATTTAATGTTCTTCGGAAATATTTGCTGATGGTATTATGGTCTCCACAATTTATTGACAAATAATTCAACAAAAACTTAAGTAAAATGAGGCCATGAGATGCTTCAGTGGGTAAGGCATTTGTCACCAAGACTAACAACCTGAGTTCCATCCCTGGGACCCACCCACACATGGACATGGCATGCCATGTGTGAGTGTATGTGTAAAGCACTAGCTGCTCTTTCAGAGGACCCAGATTCTATTCCCATCACCCACATGGCAGCTCACAAGCATCTTAATTTGAATTCAAGGGGGATTTAACACCATCCTCTGGACACCTGGACACCAAGCACTCATATAGTAAACAGACATACATGCATACAAAACACCCATTTTATAATATATATGTGTGTGTATGTGTGTGTGTGTGTGTGTGTGTATGTATTCTTCAACAAGATACAATAATTCCTGTTTATTCTAGAAACTTTGAGAGAGAAGATCAAGTCTTGAAAATGCCGTAAGAGATAAAAAATAATTTTGCAAGCAGTCCCCCTCTCTGTATTAGTTACGGTTCTCTAAGGAACAGAACTGATAGAATGAACTCTGTGTGTGTGTGTGTGTGTGTGTGTGTGTGTGTGTGTGTGTGTGTGTGTTAAAAGAGTTGAATTAGAGTGGCTTTCAGGCTGTGGTCCAAGCAGTCCAACAGTTGCTGTCTTCCGGTGGAAAGGCCGAGGATCCAGTTCTGTCCATAAGATTCCAAGTCTCGGCAGTCCTGATCTGGTGTGGAGCCCAGGGAGGCCCTTCAGAGCTGCCAGTCTTCGGCCCACATTGGAGCCTGAAGAAGTAGGTTCTAAAACCAATGAAAAAATGGCTCAGGAACAGGATAGATGAACTTGCCAGTGAGTGTGAAGCCAACAAGCAAAAACGCAAAAGCTTCCCTCTTCCAAGTCCTTTTTCTGTGGGCTGTCACCAGAGGGTGTGGCTCGGAGTTAGGGAGGGTCTTCTGGCCTCAGATGATGTGGGTCTCCTAGTTCAAATGATCCAAACCCCCTCCGCCCCCCCCCCAAAAAAAAGAAATGCCTCACTGGTGTGCCCAGCTGCTTGGGTGTATGTTAATTCCAGATGTGAATAAGGTGACAACCAAGACTAGCCATCACACACTGGAAGGGTTTCCGGTAGGTCACATGACATGGGGATCTTTCTGAGCACTGCTTTCTGACTCACGTGTCGAAACCCCGACCGTACCACACACAGGGCTTCAGAGAACGGCAGCAGCTACAGTCAGGATGCTCCAACTGGCTGCGCTTGGAGCCGCGGCACACCCCACTTTCCCTCCTGCTGTGGGCTTGCCATTTCTGCACCCCTATTTCGGTCCCCCTCTGTGCTGAGGACACAGCCCGGCCCGGGGACTTTACAATAACATAAGACAATTCAAAGCAGTCGTTCAACATTCAGACTCACCTAGGTCACAGACTGTGCTTGTAAATATTTGCATGGGAGCAGGTGATACAGCTCAGCTGGCAGAGTGCTTGCCTGGCTTACACAAAACCCCGGGTTCAATCCCCAGCACCCCCTAAATCAGGCATGGTGAACTCTGCTTGTAATCCCTGCACTCGGCAATAAGATGAGGACATGCCTCGTCGTATGAACAATGAACAACGTTCCTGTTAAATCTTTACTTTTTTTACCTACATCCCTCAGATCATACTTATCCAGGGAGTAGGGAGATGTTACCATTTATTCTCTGAGTTTTTCATGGACAACTTGGGTTGTTTTTTTAAACCAGAAGCACATTTTTGCACCCCACCCCCAAATTCAAAATGTCTATTTTATACCGGCCCACACCAAACACTTCAGGATATAACTCACGCATTAAAAAGAACAATACGGAATGTGAATATCTTGAAATTCATACTGCATAAGTAATGGCGGAAAAAAGCCAATGATATTTTAAAGATATTTTAAAGATTTAGTATTTATCATTGTAGCACGGTTTTTATGTTTGCTGTTATGTGAAGCTATGAGCTCACTTCTGAATCAATGCTACTTTATTGCTCGCTGTTATATTTATGGAATGTTACTGTGAGCAAAGCTGAGGAGACCAAGTCTACTCCCAACATGACCTATAAATAATGTAAGTAAATAAACTAAGCAAATCTTCATGAAGCAATGCATTATTTACTATTTCTTGTTGCTGAAATATGAGTTTAAATTTTGGTTATGTATTAATGGAAGATCTTAGCTTTTTCCTAGGCCTCCACGAGGCCTTCTGCACTCTGTTACTAAAGGCCACATTCTCTCCAGAAGCAGGAGCCAGAAGTCAGACTAGGAAAGCAGCGTTTTCATCATAGGCCCATGATCTACGCTTATGCCCAGTGTGTCTACATTCGTCCCATAGCATAACTAGCTCAAGTGAGTGCCCTACATACACAGTTCGGACAGCTGGGCTTTGCAAGGCCAAGATACCAGTTGTTACGGTTAAAAGTGTACAAGTGGCCTGGTGACGACTGATCTCCATTGTCAACATGACTGGCTTTGGAATCCATCCCCGAGGGGGTATCTGTGGGTGTGTCTCTGAGTGTTTCTAGACTGGTGTGACAGAGAAGTCCCACCCTGAAGGTAGGGGATGTCATTCTGAACTGGCGCTCAGACTGAGTGAAGCATGATCAAGAAGGGAGCTGGCTGAACACAGACAGCATCAGTGTCTCCCTCCTTCCTGAGTGTGGACACAAAGTACCCTGTTGCTTACACTCTTCGGAACACAGTCCGGAGCTGTCCTGTTGCCATGCCCTCTGCACAGTCCTCTGAAACCGGGAGCTGAAACAAACCCTTCCTTAAGCGGCTTCTTGTCAGGTGTTCGGTCGTGGCACTGGGAAAAGCAATTCATACACCAGGGCTAGGTATGCGTCACTAATCAAAACAGTTTTAATTTTCATATGTCACCATCCAAATGGGAGCCACTTAAATGTTCTTCAAGCAATAAAGTGTGATGACTTCTTCTTCCAAAATATTAGCTCTCCCCATGACACCAGGCCCTCGTTCACATTCAGATGTCAAGCGAGCAAGACAGGTGAGGGGCGCTCTGCAGACAGCCGGCTGTGGCGGCCAAGTCGGGAGTTAAGCAGCCAAAACCCAAACACACGAACAAGATCATTTCACAGTAACAAAGGAAGTAAGAGGGATTGCTAGAAAATGGTGATATCTCTTTAGAAAAGAAGGCTGGAGCAGGTTTCTAGAAGGAAGTGATGTTCAAACTGGCACATCCTAAATATGAACTTTTTATAAGAGAATTACCTCTTTTTTTTTTTTAATCCCCTCTCTTCCAGTTTGTTTGATACCAGCTAAACGTCACTGATACACAAGGCTGGGGTTTGAATGTGATCCCCCAAAGCTGCCATGTTGAAAACTTAGTTCCCAATGTTTCCAGAGACTGGGCTCTGTAAAGAGTGGTTAGGTGATGAGAGCAAGCGCTGGCCTCATAAATGGCCCGATGCTGCTGTTGTGAGGGTGGGCTAGCTAATCTCCAGAGGCTTGTCACAGAAGAAGCCTCTTCTTGCTTTCGCCCTCTGCTATGGGGAGACGAAGCGCAAACGCCACCATCAGGCACCAGAGTCAGGCTCTCGGGCTCCAGAACTGTAGTGAATCTCTGTTCGTTGTAAGTTATCCACTCTCGAATAATCTCACATAAAAACACAAAACAAGTTAAGGGTGTATAGGGAAAGTGAGTACAATCCCAGAAAGGAAACATCCCAGGGTAGAGTCTTCTCAGAGAAAGGTAAGGATGCTGGTAGGCAAGTAGCAAAGGGTGGACGTCATTCCTCACAGAGCCGAGATACAAAATGACACCTCCCACAAAATTCAGAGGCAAGAGATGGATCCATCCAGGAGGTAGCTTATCAGATGATTACCATCAAAGTAAGGCGGAACCAAGGTAGTTGTAAAAACAAACCAACAAACAAAAAAGGTGTAATATGATCGTGTGTGTGTGTGCGTGTGTGTGTGTGTGTGTGTGTGTGTGTGTGTGTGTGCGTGCGCGCGTGCATTTGAAGCTCTTGTGTGTTCTGGTGCACGTATGCGTATATACACTTAGAAGCCAGAGGTGTCTTCCTTGGTCTCTCTCTACCTTGTTTTCTGAGACAGGGTCTCTCACTGGCCTGGGGATGACTGATTCAGTGAACCTCATTCTACCTGCTCTGCCTCCCCAATGAAGAGATTACACATACCATGATGCCTAGCTTTTGTGTGTGAGTTCTAGAGATTGAATTCAGGTCCCACAGCCAACAGGTTACCAGTGGAGCCATCTCCCCAGCCCCAACTATGGGCATCTTTTATGGAGCCAGAGGGACTTAGGGAAGAACTAGAGTGATACCACTGAGCCAAAGATGTTCTGGCCGAGAGGATAAGCAGGCAGATGGTACCCCACGTGCCTTCCTGCTCGTGAGGTCCCTGCTGGGTTCCTGTTCCCAGACAGCATGAAGCTGTGACCTCATTCCGCCTCAGAAGGCCAGAGGTTTTGTTTGTCTGGGAAGGTTGTCCGCATTGCCTAGCCATGCCTAGAAGTTCTGGCTTTGCCATTCATGACTCTTCCCCCCTGAATTCTCTGAAATCAAAGGACCAGAAAAGATCACAGAGGTTTCTGAGTTCAATGTCCAGCCTCTAAAGAGAATAAAGGACCAAACTATTCAGGACAGAGATTGAACGTTCAGTTAGATGACCAGGCTCTAAGCATATTTGTGAAGATGGGGAGGGTTGACTCCTGTTGCAATTACAGCACCTTGCACTGTGTGAGGTTAATGGGCCTGATTTTCCTAATGCCTAACATTTATTTCATGCTGTCTGCACCTGCTCTCTCTATGAGACTGCCGCTCAGTAAAGTATCAGGGATAAGAGACCATAATAGGTGAATTCACTCTAAGTAGCCAAGAATTCACAACAGTTTAGTAGTAATCAATCAAAACCCTTACTGAAGATCTCCTCAGAGGGTAGAAATGGGATGGGAGAGGAGAAATGGAAGCTAGATAAAGAGAGTTAAGAAGAACTCAAGACCTTTATTTATTTATGGAACCTTGTTTGTTTGTTTGTTTGTTTGTTTGTTTGTTTGTTTGTTTGAGACAGGGTCTTACCATGTAGCTCTGGCTGACCTGGCACTCACCATGTAGCCCAGGCCAGCCTCAGACTTAATGCAATCCTCCTTCTCTGCCTGCAGGGTGCCGAGATCACAAACTTAAGCCACCATGTCCAGCCTTATTTAACTTCTATTGACATGTGGGACATGTACGCCTGTCCTGCTTGCAGGTTAGTGAGATTTTCAAAACCTCACCGTGCTCAGGTACCCAGCACCTAGGAGAAATTGAGCACAATCAGTCACATCCTCCTGTTCCTTCCTGCCATCCTTGTCTCCAGGGGCAACCCCTTGGCTGACCCCTGGCCCCACTGATAAGCTTTACCTGTAGTGAGCTTTATGTAAATGGCTTCCTAGAGTGTATGTACTCTTGGATCTGGCTTCTATTGCCTACCATTGTGTTTGTGGGGCTTGTAATATGGTGGCATTCAGTTAGTTATTCATTCTTGCGGCTTTATAGGATAAGAAGTCATCTTGTAAATGTCAATATTTGACCCTCAAGACCGAATTCCAAGCATACTTAAGCAGGGAAACTATAAACTCACCCCTAGAGTAAAATTAACTCCCTTGACTGAAATCATTTTTACTTTGCTCATTGCCCACGGAGCTCATAATGCATTCTCTCAGACTCTTATTTAATTTAAAATTTACATCTGAGCTACTCTCAACATCAGGATACAGACAGATAAGTTCAAGTCACGACCCTTTTCCTCTACCGAAGAAAAACAGCCAATCTGTTCTCCGGCTCCAATTTTCTTTCTGCTATTACAAGTGACTAGGCTTGAAGATACATCAACAACCCAGGGACCCTTTCTCCAGGGGCCTCAGCCAGCTCAGCCATTCAGTGGTTGGCATTTGTTCACAGGTTGCATGCCACAGAAGGGGCTTGTGATCATTATCTAGACAATTCTAAGCCGTGCAAACATATACAAACAAAGACTTGGGCTACAGCTCCTCTCATATTCCTGCGTGTGCTTGTCCATGCTCCCAGCCTGCCTCTCCTCTAGCATCTGCCCTACAGTGGACACCTAGGAAGAAGAGTGATGTTACACCAAGAGGCCCCTGCTCTCACTGGAGTGAAAGCCATCCTGAATTCTGCCTGAATGGCAGTTAACATGTAAGAAGAGACAGCTGGAACTTGAGATCGGTTTGACATCAGGCATCACGCCAGAACTGCCAAAGTGGTCATGGGCAGCTGAGGCAGGTTTCTGTTTACTCCATGGCTTGGAAACCAAGGAGGTTTAAACAGTGGGATGTTCTCAGGACCCTATAATACTTGTGGCTTATTGCAATAGCCTATAAAAGGTCTCAAAGGTTTTCCAAACTGGTGAGGGAAATCCCTTCCCTTTGGAACAAGCTCGATCCCGTGCCTACATTGACAGCCTGGGTGAGAAGAGCAGCAAGTTCTAAGTCAAAGGATGTGAAATTCGGAGCCTGGCGTTAGGAGCTACAAGGCCAGTTTCCATCAGGAACATTTGGGGCAGGAGGCTACTTGGCAACTACAGTACTCGGTAATCTAAGCTTTGGAAACTGTTCTCATCGTCTGATGTATTCTTTTATTGCTCCTTTGGGAATTTCACAGCATGCACCCCAATCCCAATCTTTTCTCAGTCCTTTTATGTCCACCCTCCACCCTTGCAGCCTCCCTCCCCAAAAGAAAATAAAAATAAATAAATAATTGAAAAACAAAAGACCCCCAACACATTGCTCCTCTGTCTTTCCTGCCTCTCCATCACACAGGCATCTGTCGTAGTGGCCTTGGGAGCTTTGGTGTGATACGATGTATACACTTTTGCTCAAACAGCTTTACTTGCAAATGGGCATTGCAATGTGTTGTTGGTCAGGTTCAAGGCCTCTGGCTGCTGGTACACCATCAACACTGGACCCTCACTGAAACTTCTCTTGGATATCCTGCTGGGGCCCCTACTAGTGGAGATCCTGTGGTTCTGAAGGACTGGTACCTTCAGGCACTCCAGCAGCTCGTAGATGTTAGTTTAGGGTGGGTCAACTCAAAGACCTGGATGTGGGTCTGGGTGGCTGTTGAGCTGGTCAGTCTGGGCCTCCACTGAGGCTGACCCCTTCAGGCAAAGGTCAGGGCCAGCACTACCATGCCCATGCCACTGAGACCAGTTCTCCCAGGAGGGAGCAAAGCTCTTCTACTGAGGCAGCTGGTGTAGGGCAGGACCAGCTCTTTGGTGCCCAGGCCCCATAGACATCAACACAGATCCCAACTGTGGTAAGACCATGGTCCCAGATATGGCCCTCATCCATGGGCTGGACATCACCATGGCCCTGAGTAGCAGCACAGGCCACTCCAATCTGTATGGCCTCGGTGGCAGCATGATCCCTGGGCACCAACATGGTGTCAGGTGTTAGCCCAGACCTGGGCATCTGCACAGCCTTCGGTGGTAACAGGAGCCAAGGACATCACTGCAGACCCTGGCTGAGGTAGGACCACAGACCCAGACATGACCCAGACTGGATAACATCATGACCCCAGGTGGCAGCACAGGCCACTCACATCAGCATGGCCTGGCAGCAGCACATCCCTTGGACCCCCAACATGGCCACAGGTGGCAGCCCAGAACCCAGGCATCCTTGTGGTCTTTGGTGGCCACACAGGCCATGGACGTCAACACAGACCGAGGCTGCTGTAGGACCACGGACCCAGACACGGTCCTCTGCTGTGGATGATTGATTGATAAATAAAACATTGATTGGCCAGTAGCCAGGCAGGAAGTATAGGCTGGACTAGCAGAGAGGAGAATTGGGAGAACAGGAAGGCAGAGTGGGAGGAGGCGCCAGCCTGCCAACCAGGGAGCAGCATGTAAAGACAATAGGTAAAGCCACGGAACATGTGGTGACATATAGATTAACAGAAATGGGCTGAGTTTAAGTGTAAGAGCTAGTCAGTGGTAGGCCTGAGCTAATGGCCAAGCAGTTTAAGTAATATAAGTGTCTGAGTGATTATTTTACAAGTGAGCTGTGGGACTGTGGGGGCTTGGCGGTACCCGGAGAGAAACTCTCCAGCTACAGTCCTCAGCAGCAACCCAGGCCCAGCACCATGACCCCGGGTTGCAGCTCAGGCCACTCAGGTCAGTTTGGCCCAGCAACAGCATGGACCTTGAATATCAACGTGGCCTTAGGTGGCAGCCCAGATCCCAGGCATCTGCAAGTCCTTCAGTGGTTAAGACAGCCACGGACATCATCACAGACCCCAGCTACTGTAAGGCCACAGACCCAGACATGGCCCTCCAATGTAGCTTGGGCCAGATGTCACCATGGTCACAGGTGGCAGTGTAGACCACCCGTATCAGCCTGTTCTTCACTGCCATCTCATCTTCAGACCTGCTTCTCTCCATAGTACAGGAACCCTCTGCTTCTCTCCTCTCCCATCTCTCCACCACATACCTGTTCACTGTAGTGGTGTCCACCAGACCGGCCTCAGGGCACCGGGCAGGCCTGTGTCCTGATGGTTGGTTGGTTGGTTTGTTTGTTTTGTTTTGTTTTCGAGACAGGGTCTCTCTGTGTAGCTTTTGGACCCTGTCCTGGAACTCTGTAGACCAGGCTGGCCTCGAACTAAGAGAGTGCTGGGATTAAAGGCCTGCGCCACCACCGCCTGGCCTGATGTATTTTTTTAACACTGGTCATTTGAGTTCTAAAGGAAAATTTGGGAGTTGAGAATCTGGGCTTTTAGAATTTGTAGGAAGTCTTAGTTCCTAGAATTTATATGAAAATTATTATCTAACTAATAATTATTATCTAACTAATAATAAGAGATTTTTCTAATTTTTAATACAAGAAATTTTAAATTTTCAGGCAAATAAGTAAAGATCAAGCAGAGACCAGAAAAGATGCTAATCAGACGGGATACACCTCATCATGTCCATTATCTCAAGTAATCATTTTAATGTTTTTAGTGAATTTTAATTCTAAAAGAAGTACAGGATCACTGGACTAAATAACACACTCCATCAACACATAAAGTCGCCATCTCCCTCTTCACAGTAACCTCTTCCTACAGAAACTTGACACCAACAGCCTGGATCCACACTTTCAGACCTTTTCCTGTGCATAGAAAACATTGATATAAAACCTGGACCACCTTGTTCACATAATTCAATAGCTTCCTTTTTCCTTTAATTACCTCATACACACACACACACACACACACACACACACAGAGAGAGAGAGAGAGAGAGAGAGAGAGAGAGAGAGCAGATAGATGCAGATGGAACTCGCTCTTTTAAATGGTGGCATAAAATTCCAATGTATGGATCTTCCTATTCAATAATTCTGTTGATGAACAGTGAGGCCGTTTCCAGTCTTTTTTGTTCTTCTGTCAATAAAAGCAATGTTATAATAAATATCACAGTGCACATGTTCTTATAGATGGATGCTTTATTTCTATCGGGTAGAGCTGTGCTCATTGTGCGCAATGAGGACTAAAGGACATTATTCATTTTAATAGATATCGACATATTTATCACTCTCTCGAATCCATTTGGCTTCATGATGAAGTAAAGGGTATACGTTTTGTTTTCTTCCATATGGACAGCCAACTCTGCAAGCATCGCCTATTGAAACATCCGCTCTGTTAGTAGGCTGTATACCACTTCTGATACACAGCCGGTCTCATGAACACCAGGGCTTCATGTCTGAAGCTACTGTCCTGTCCTTCTGATCCATTTATCTTCCTTAACACCAATAACAAACTATTTCACTGTGGTTCTGGTTACTTTTAATATCTAGTAAGTTATTCTTTTACATGCTTCTCGTGACTGTTTAAAGATACCTGTTCCTGCACTTAACTTTTTAAGTTTTACCTCAACAAAAATAAATCCCCATTAAGATGATGAATGTAGTTTCCTTCTGGTCCCCAGTGTTTCCGAACAGACACGGCCAGGTCTGAGAACCACATCACATACATCAATCCTGAATAATGGCACAGATATGGCATTAAAAACAAAAACAAACAAACAAAAAAAAACCCAACCACACAAATACAGATCTCTTAAGGAGGTAAAATCAAGTTCCTGAGGAATGTATGTTTTTCTGTTGTTGTTGTTGTTGTTGTTTTTCGAGACGGGGTTTCTCTGTAGCTTTGGAGCCTGCCTTGGAACTCACTTCATAGACCAGGCTGGCCTCGAACTCACAGAGATCCACCTAGCTGTGCTTCCCCAGCGCGGGGATTAAAGTCGTGCACCGCCACCACCACCACCCAGCTGAATATATGTTTTTTTCTTTCTTTCTTTTTTTTAAATATTTTGTTTTGTTTTGTTTTTCGAGACAGGATTTCTCTATGTCGCTTTGCGCCTTTCCTGGATCTCGCTCTGTAGACCAGGTTGGCCTTGAATTCACAAAGATCCACCTGGCTCTGCCTCCCGAGTGCTGGGATTAAAGGCGTGTGCCACCACTGCCCGGCAAATATATGTTTTTCTAAGAAGCTTGACAAGAAGGACCTGAAGAAGATATGCTAACACCAAGAGTTCATGTACCAAGGGTATCAAGGCCCTTGTAGAGAGGCTGGGCCCAAGCCTTGACTGACTGACATTGTCTGACCTACATTTGGGGAGCATGTCTAGTCTGACGTTGCCAAGGGTTGTGGGTTCTGGTAACCAAAGGCCAAGTCGAAACCAAGGCCCTCTGCCTCCAATTGTTGCATTGGCCGAGGCCCCAGCTCTCCTCCAGCTCTAGCTCAGGTTCCCAAAGGTGCCCAGTTCTCTGTGAAAGCTGTAAAGCCTCTGTTTGCCACTGTGAGGACAGAAGGACCCATACAATCCCATAACTGCAATCTGTGGGTGTTTGGTGTCTGTGTGGTTTCTACAGATAAGCCTGACTTAGAAAAACAATTCTGAATGCAGTTGCAAATATATACTAGCATTAAATGGACTTTTAAAAAAATGTGCCATGTTAAGTATTCCATGCCAATGATTCCCATCTCTCTTTATCCAATGTGACCTTTTTAAGGGTTCTTAAGGAGATACAAATCTTGTGAAACTACTCATAAGTAGTTTAATCTTTGCTGCTATTAGAAGTGGGGTATTTTTCCAAAGTTCATTTATAGCTAGCCGACACTAGTTTAAAAAAAAAGAAAAAAGAAAAAAAAAAAACTGGGTCAACAAGATGGCTCAGCGGGTAAAGGCACTTGCCACACACACATCTGGCAACCTGAGACGGATCCCTAGGACCCACTGAAAAGTGAAAGGTAAGAACGGACCCCACAGAGGTGTCCACACTGTGACATGTGCCCACACATACATCACACATGCACACACAGTAATAATAAATAATTTACCATTTTCAAAACAAAAATTACAGGATTTTTCTACTTACCATATATCTAAATAACTTACAGAGTTATCAAATGTAACAATTTTTTTTAGCCTCTTGGATTCACTAAATATCTGCAAATAGAGAAGTTGGATCTCTTTGGGCGTTTCTCTCTACTGTCTACTTTTCCCAACTTATCTCATTAGCTAGAAAATGTAAACAATTTTGGTCCCAGGAAGGGACCACTCTTTGTTCCTGATTTTCAACAACGTGACTTCACCACTAAATCGCTTATATTTGCTTAGGAGAATCTGATCATTTTTCACATTTAAGTAAAATGCTGTATCTGAACTTTACACAGTTTTGTCAAGAATGGCTAATTACAAAAAAACTGTAATATTAATTAATTCTATGATTTTTTTTCTCCTCTCGTTCACTTCTCGACTTAAATATTACCTTGTAGGCAGGCATGGTGACAGACCATGCGATCTGAGCATTTGGAAGTAAGGTAGCATGCAAAGCCGGAGACCAGCCTGCCTTATAGAACTATTCTCTGTCAGAAATCAAAAGAAAACAAACATTTAAAAATAATAACCATATAGATTTTCAGTTATTAAATGTCTTGGCTTACAGAACTAATACTGCCTAGTTATAATGTGTTCTTCATTTTTATACAGGACTAGATTGGTAGACTAAAGGTTACATTAGTTTTTTGTTATTGTTGTTGTTGTTGTTTTGAGAGAGAGACAATCTGTTTTGTAGTGCTGGCTGTCCTGGATCTCAACATGCCGACCAGGCTGGCTCAACTCACAGAGCTCCTCCTACTTCAGACTCCCAAGGGGCAGGACTAGGCTTGGCCACCACACCCAGCCACATTAGACTTTTTTTTTTTTTTTTTTTTTTTTGGTTTTTTGAGACAGAGTTTCTCTGTGTAACTTTGCGCCTTCCCTGGATCTCATTCTGTAGACCAGGCTGGCCTCAAATTCACAAAGATCCGCCTGCCTCTGCCTCCCAGGTGCTGGGATTAAAGGCGTGTGCCACCACCACCCGGCCACATTAGACTTTTGGCGTGCATATTTACAAGTGAAACCAATGTATAATTATCAGACTCCTAGTTTTGGGAAACAAACGAAGGAAATTCTCCTTTTTTCTCCCTCTGTGGCCTAAAATTTTTAAATAATATAAGAATTTTCATCTTACCTCATAACACTTAGGGAAGTAGTAGATACAGTAATACTGTTACATACCTTTTAAACATGGCAAGGCACTGGTACTGAGACTAGTACCTAACTAAAGCCAAGCAGCCACTCAGGCCAGAGCCAGGAGTGCAACACACAGTCTGATACCAGGCCTTCTTTGGTCACAGCTTTCTGCTTCATCTCTCCTGGAATAATCTGAAATTCTGACCTAAGCAAAGGTGAGCTGAAACCCCACAGCAGGTCTGTCGCTTGAGGAACATCTGATAGATCGGCCACAAACCCTGCAAAGAAGAATTAGGAACCACTAGAAAGTGACTTGAGAACAGTCTCCTTGGTGGTTGGTCTCTTCTGCCATAGTGCAAAGGCAAAGAGATCACCAGCAGTGATTCAACACGGCTCATTCACAAGGGTGTGAAATTCAAAGTTGTGTAAATGATGTACACATTACTTAATAGCTCAGAGGTTAAGCCATTTGTCCGAGAGTAGACTCTGTGACTCTGTGACTCAGAGGTGACGGACCACTCTATGGCCTCGGAAATCACACTTCTTTTATGTTCTCTTCATCAGATTCATCATTCTTATTGCAGCTATTTTATTAATTTGTGCTACTCATTGTTTGTTTGATTGTCTTACTTCCCTACCAGAATAGAGGCAACATACGAGCAGGGGCCACATTGCCCCATTTTATTTACAAGGTGGACACAAGGAAAAGGAACTCAAAATATTTGTTCTAAACACAGAAAAGCAGCTGGGCATACCTGTAATCCTAGAATTTGGGAGGTGAAGACAGGAGGATTAGGAGTTCAAAGCTAGCCTAGGATAGGAGACCCTGTTTCAAACCACCCTTACTCCCTCATACACACACACACACACACACACACACACACACACACACACACACA
>CABHPQ010149904.1:0-11748 GCA_902168405.1 Peromyscus aztecus
GCATTCTCTCCCCGTCGTCTGTGCTTGTAGAACCTGACATGGAGGGCGCCCTCAAAATTATCTGTTAAATGAGCAGAAATCACCTAGTGAACATGGCTTTAATCTCTTTTCTTCAAACATCTAAACATTAAAATATCTCACATGAAGCACACACTTAAAATGTGTCCTTCATTTTAATTATATGTTGAATTAATTTGACAAAAATCTCACCATAACTTTAATTCACCATATATCTATTAAATTTTTCTTTACCACATGAAGGAGGTGTTATATTGTAAGTATTTAAATCTCAATAAAACTTGTTGCAGCCATATTTTACATTTACAGTGTTTATTTAGAAAGAGTGAAAATTAATTACCATATCTTTATTTAATATTGATCAATTTGCAAGATTTTCTCCTAATAATGACCCCTTTAAAGTAGGCTAGGCAGAATATCCCATGTAATGGATTATCAGTACATATGCTGCTGATATCATTGAAATAGATTTCTAAATATCAGAAACTTTTTCATGGGAAACTGCTACCTTAAATAAAGACTTACAAATAGGTCAGTACGTGATTGTAGTGTGGATGAGTGTTATTTTTTAGCTGATTCTTTAGCAACTCATGAGACAGAAAATTAAACTGACAAATGGAAGGTGAAAGTTTAGATAGTACTGAAAAGAAACCAACAGTATTCTAGAGAAAAAGTAAATATGTAAACTGGAAAATTAAAGGATTAATTCAAGAGCTATACTTAGTGGTGTAGCCCTGATCTTACCTTATCAGACAGGGAGGCAGGAGGGTGAGGCGTTCACGGCCAGGCTGAGTTCCATAAAGACCCTGTCTCAAAGAAAAAAGAACTAGTTCAGTGATGTTATAAAAACATCAAATGCATATTTAAATGGTTTTAGAAGTACTTAAAAGGATAAAAATAGAAGCAGGGAAAGAAAATTAAAGAAAAAACCCAAGGTGATCGCAAGGAAGCGGGTAATGTTATCTGACTGCAAAGGAAAGCAAATGCAGTCTTCGTTGGAGCCTCATGTTACTCTGCAGTGAGGCTGGCTGATCCGTCATGAAGAGCATTGGTCTCACCATCTGATCACAGAGTGAAATTTGTTAAGTGTGATCTTGAAAGTCGTGAAGACATGACTAGCTGGATGAGCTTTAGAAAGTGATTATATATTAACATTATTATATTAACAAAACAATGTGTTTTATTAATATGTAATTATATAATATAGAGTAAAACAAGATAATGTCTTTTTTTTTATTTTTTTGAGATAGGGTCTCATGTAGCCCAAGCTGTCTTCAAATTTATTATATAGCCAAGGATGACCTTAAACTTCCACTTTATATCCTCTTACTCCCACATCCTATGTGCAGGAATTACAGGTGTATGCAACCATGCCCAGTTTTATGTGGGAGTTTGGGGGCTTTGTGCATGCTAGGCAAGCACTCTACCAGCTGAGCTCCATCCCCTGCCCAAGAGATGGATTTTTAATATACTATAGAAGGAATGTATAACTATTGAACATCAGTTTTGTAATGAGAAATTGGTTCCATTTTCTTATGATTCCCCCCATCCCCCATCTCCTGTGACATCTGTACTTCTGGGAGTCACCTACCAAAAGCCAGGTACTCCCCACTCAGTGGCTGCCAAGGTGTACAGATGGAGCAGGGCGAGGTTTCCAGTCTTCTCCGTCATTAAAATCACCAATAGGAAATGATAGAGTTGCTTCCATTGACCTTCTCCCTTCCCCCGGCACTTGAAACCAAGGAGCGGAATGAGGAGAGACAGGAGGAACGCTCATGGGGAGGCCTCCAACTTTGGCTCTTTAACAGCTTCAGAGATGAGTGAGTCCCGACCGAATCATTAAATAGCCACAGAATTTTGAATCAGTTTGAAGTCAATTATGGAAGTCAAAAATTGATTTTTTTTTTTTTTAGCTATAGGATAAGATTCAAAGCTTCCACTTATGTAAACAAGTAGTTAAAAATAATTTAGATGTGTAGCAGTAGCAAATATGCAGCTTGAGAGTAATACTTCTCTTGCAATAATGGCTCCTGCGCTTATTTATGATTTCCAAAGTATATTTAAAAAACAGTGTCAAGGCTCCCTAAGGAGAAACTTCAAAAACACATCTTTAGCCCTGGTACAGATCTCCACCATATCTAGCTTCTCTGCCTTGGTCTCTGCCTCTGCTTCTGTCTGTCTCTGTTTCTCTCTCTCCTTTCAAGATTTCATCATTTGATATGAAAACTATACCATGGAGTAATGAAGATCTCAGAGAGCACTGTGCGTCTTTTGGATGTCTTTGATGCCACCACCCTTCCCACCCTTCCTTGTCTGTGTGGGGACTGTAAGTAGATGGGCACATGTCTTAAAGGAAGTTTTCCTTCTCTGTTAGATCTACTGTTGACACTCCCCAAATCGGAGTTCCCTTCTTAGCTTTGGTGATGGCATGATATCACCCCTGAGTGGAGTATTTCTAGTCTTGTTCCTGTTTTCTCTGGTCTGTCTGAATCATCCCACTGTAGCTAGAGTTTTCCTGCCTGGCCCACTGTCAGGATAAATCTCTTTCACCTGCCAGTCCCACAGCCACTCAGACCCAACCAAGTAAACACAGAGACTTATATTGCTTACAACCTGTATGGCCGTGGCAGGCTTCTTGCTAACTGTCCTTATATCTTAAATTAATCCATTTCTATAAATCTATACCTTGCCACATGGCTCGTGGCTTACCAGCATCTTTACAAGCTGCTTGTCCTGGCGGTGGCTGGCAGGCAGTGACTCCCTCTGCCTTCCTGTTCTTTTTATTCTCTCTGTTAGTCCCGCCTATACTTCCTGCCTAGCCACTGGCCAATCAGTGTTTTATTAGCAACACATTTGCCATACAGAACATTCCACAGCATCCCACAGTTTTAGAATCCTAAGTGCGTCACTGTTAGGGACACAGGTAGCACAGCCTCTCAGATTTACCGCCAGGAAGCTCCATCTCAAAAAAGTAGGTCCAGTGAATCCTAACCAGATAATGATATGTAAAATCTATCCTCATATGTTAATTAAGAGTGGAGAAACAACTGTGGGAGACTTATAGACACTGGAGTCCACACATTCTGTCTTTATGCTTAATGTCACATGGGAAGATGTGCAGATAAGGAGTTCACCTGGCATTAGAGAAAGCAAGATAGAGAGGTAATTCCCAAGTGTGATCCTGTCAGGCGGTTGGAAATGGGGCTGTCTGGCTGCAGAAAGGGTATGCTGCCCTTGGAAGCAGACAGCCTGTCACCTGAGCTAGGATCTTCTTTCTAGATGGCACTCAAGATAGGTGAGCCTAGCAGTCCCTTTCACCTGTGTCCGCTTCCATTGCAGATTGTTTGCCCTTTTATCGACTCCCCGTACCTCAGTCTTACTGACATTGAAACCTCTCTACTGTCTCCTGGTGATCTTGCATGTCTCTGCTATAAAAGTTCTCCTGTACTTCTCAGGGCAATTGGCAAAGAGACTTTGAGATTGCGATATTGCATCACCTGTAACTGTGCCAATCAGCATAGTAGCCACAGACCATCACCACTTCAAATTAAATAATTAAAATTAAGTGCTAGAAAGATAGCTTAGCTGGTAAAGAACTTGCTGCACAAGCATGACAACTTGAGTGTGACCCCCAGAGACTGTGTTTTAAAAGTAGTGGTGTGCACTTAGGACCAGTATTGAAGGGCAGAGATAGACCCTGGGGTTTACAGACAAACTACTTAGGCCAAATCAGTGAGATCCAGGCCAGTGAGAGACCCTGCCTAAAAGAAGCAAGGTGGATGGCTCCTAAGTAGCAGTTCCCAAGTTGACCTCTGGCCTTTACACGCACACGCACACACATATCTATAGACTCACACACACACACACACCATACACACAAAAAAATTAACAAAAATTAATTAAAGCTAAACATTCACTTCTTCATTCATACTAGCCACCTGTAGCCATTGGCTACTGCCCTGGACTGTACAGTTCAATGTAGTTCATCACTGCAGAAAGCTCTAATGGAGGACACTGGAGCCATGCTTATTAGATAAACTCTTTTACAATCACGTATTATTAATATAGTTTGTTATTTTACTATTTATTATGTCTTTATGTATGTGTATGCACACACATGCGTGCACTGCCTCATGTTTTTATTGTGTGTTTATTATATGGTCTGGGGAAGATGGCTGAAGAATGGGAAAAGTGCTTGCTATGTAAGCACCCACATAAAAAACTTGTGGGTTATCGTATGGCATCCCTGGAATCCCAACACTGGAGGTGGTAGAAACAGGAGCATCTTGGGGAATTCACTGGCCAGGCAATTTAGCTGAAATGGCATGTAGATTCAGTTTTGATACCCTGTGAGGCAATGTTAAGGATTTGACAAGGAGCAGATCATGTCCAGTGTGGTATATTAAAAGAAAGGGCCTGGCAGCAATGTGTCCATTGGTGCATTAGGCAGGGAAAGAGTGATCTGAGGGCATTCTGAGTCCACGAAGACACTGATGAACACTGACTAGGGCTTTTAAGTTGCCTTACAAGAACCCCAAGAGCAGAAGAGAAGGCAGAACTTTCCTGTCAGTGGTTCAGACACGGATATGTACCTACTGCCTACTGCGGCCTATGCTATGGCTACAGGCTGTGGGTTGCAACAACATGTGGGGTCATGGAACCAAATCTGGGTGGTTGGGGAAAACTGGCAACAGTAAAAGGTTTCTGAACATGCAGCAACCAAAAATGAATTAAAAAATCCGCATAATAGGGGCTGTAGTGATGGCCCAGCAGGTAAGAGCTCACTTTATAAGCCCAACAACATGAGTTTAACCCCGGGACCCATGGTGTCTTAGTTTGGTATTCCGTTGCTGTGAAGAGACACTATGACCACAGCAACTCTTGTAAAGGAAAACATTTAATTGGGGTTGATTTACAATTTCAGAGGTTTAGTCATGGCAGAGCATGGGAGTGTGCAGGCAGACATGGTGTTGGAGAAGGAGCTGAGAGTTCTATATTTTGCGCAGGCAACAGGAAGTGAACTGTCACATTGGGCATGGCTTGAGCATATATGAGACCTCACAGTTTCCTCCTCAGTGACACACTTCCTCCAACTAGGCCACACCTACTCCAAGCAGGACCCACACCTCCTAACAGTGCCACTCCCTGGGAACCAAGCATTCAAACACATGAATCACTGGGGCCATTCCCATTCATAACACCACACATGGTAAAAGCAAAGCTGTCCTCTGACCTAAAATGCATGCAATGCTGTGCACGCACTCACTCAACACACACCATAAACACACACAATAATTAGTAAAATAAAAATCAGAAATTAACCAAAGTAATTAGTTGGTGGTGCTTTTGTTAGCATTGACCCACGCTTCCCCACATGGCTTCCCAGCAACCTTGAACATATAGTACTCACTCACTCTGCTCCTTGCACACCACCACAGCATGGAACACTATGACATCAAACACGGCCTGAGACACCTTGGCTGTTCTGTGGGGTCAACTGCAGGATTTTTTACTCTACACATAAAGTTTTCTGCTCTTACAGAAACAATATTTTAACTACAGAAAACAAAATTTTGCTATTTTCTTTCAGTCACTCATCAATATTTAAGTACCAAATTAGTATATCTTTGAATTATGTTGTTATTCAAATGTTTGATTTTAATATTTCTGTTTGAGTTGTTGGACATTTCATAAAAATTCATTAAGTGAATTTTGACTTGAGATTAGAACAGAATTTCCAAAATGACCATAAACATACTGTTCCATTCTCTACTATATACTTATGCAAAATGATGTTCTTAACATTGATGACTATAAAATAAAAATACAACCAACTCAGAAAAACATTGACAATTTAGCATCAAATATTCAGATTTAATTGTTTATGTAAAAATAAAAAGCATATCCATTTTATTAGTATGCAAATTTGATTTTGTTTGAAACGATGAATAGTTTAAGAAGCCTTGCCCTAGGCCCTGACACAGTAGGAGTCTTCCTACTGAATTTCCTTTTTGTTTGTAAAAATAAAACTTTTTTATAATGTGGATTAAGCCTAGGGCCTCCAGCGTGCTAGGCAAACACTCTACTCCTGAGCTACACAACCAGCTATCATGATGAAACTGTCTCATTATGTAGCCTAGGCTGGCCCATAGCCAGTGATCCTTCTGCCTCAGCCCTCCAAATACTCGGGTTACAAGCACAGGCCACAGGCCCAGCCTAATAGTGGGTTCTAATCTAGTGAAATTAGGTCACATCTCAGAAATCCCTTTAGCAGTAAGTAGCCACTATTATTACCACTATTATTAGTAATAATTAATATTATTATTATGTTTTAGAAATTGAATCACCTCAGCCCTCTTACCCACCCCTCACCAAGGTCCTCCTTTAGACTGTACCTAGTGCCTGGATATGGCATTTTTCTAAAATCTCTGGCTGTTTAAAACAGGTTTTCTGTTAGAACCTTTACACATGTAGAGAGGCCACGCAGTAATACCCCTGGGCCCTGTGTATCTCTCTTTAACTTTATTGACTGTTGATCCAGCTCACTCCCGGCTCTTGCTCCAGCACATCCTAGGAGGTAAATTTCTCATCTCTAACCATCACTGTCATTTCCGCCTCGTGTGTTTATACTTGTGGAGTTTCTCTGAAAGCACCTGAAACATTTGGTGTTAGAAGTGCAAGGAATGTAAAAATGGGGACAGCGATGTTACGAAAAAGGGAGTGATGTCTGGTTAATGCTGGTCAGTGAGGAGCTGTGCGTGGTGGACATGGCTCATGTCTGTGAGCAAGCATTCCTGGATCTTAAAACAGTGTAAAAGTGTTTTTAGACAGACCAGGAGTTCCTCCCTCTCTGTTCTCTTCCAAGCTTCTGGCATCCTTTTACCCACGACCCAGCCTCCGGCTCTGCGTTCTCATGCATTCCTTCAGGGTCGTCAGATGGCTGGGAAGTCTGGCTAGTGAACTGGCTTGCAAACACAAGCTGCTGTGTCACCCTTTTAGGGGTCCGAACATGGGCTCTCACGCTTGCATGGCGAACACTCTACCTATTGAACCTTTTCTCTAGTCTGTAACTTTCCCTATCACTTTATTTGAGTTCATGATGTTAAAAGTTGATTTTTCTCTTAAAAATAATTTGACTCCTCTAACAGTACTTAGAAACAAGTAAATATTTAAATGAAATGGATAATTGTAATTTTATCCAATTTCAGGGAAGATAGTTTTTAAAGTAAAAGTTAAAATGCTATCATTGACAACATTTCATGCCTCACAGGAATTTGTGAATGAATGCCTGTGTTTCTTGAAATTAAATTAGGACCAAAGCTCAGAAATGGATGATTGTCATTTAAAAATGTCCTTTGTACACTTGTCAAAACAGTATGAGTACTTGAATGATTAAGGACAGAAATCCCGTTATCTTTTGTGAATTGTGAGCCATCCTCATATTACTGCTAATTTGAGTTATGTACTGTTACTGAGAATTCAGTGTTAGATTTAAGCCTGCAGCAGATTTTTACATCAGAATTATCAACCTTAAAAATGACAGATTTGTAGAGTGTGTGTGTGTGTGTGTGTGTGTGTGTGTGTGTGTGTGTGTGTGAGAGTGAGAGAGAGAGAGAGAGAGAGAGAGAGAGAGAGAGAGAGAGAGAGAGAGAGAGAGAGATTCGTTCCTTGGACAGCTTTCTAACACTCTAGTAATTGTTAGCGATGGGAACTGGGCTGTAAACTGGGCTGCCGTTTGAGTGTTTGTGATAATTTATGGAGTTGATTACTCCAGCCTCTAGTGCAAGCTTGGAATTAGAAGGAGGAGCAGCACATGGTAACGCTGTGTCACTGTCCCTAGAGCAGCATTGCCATAGAAGGCTCTGAGTTATGTGGGTCTCAACCTCTTCTCCTCCCCCAGCCCTTCCGTGGCTCCTCCCTCTCCTCATCATCATCCATTCAGATAATGTCTGTTCAGAAATCACAGGCCCCCTGGGAGGAGAGAAGAGAGCCCTGTTATAAGCACACTCTAGCAAACCTTTCACCTTGCTGTCAAGGTGACAAATGCTTGTCCTTAAGGGAACGCGGAGGTTAAATCACCAGTGTTTCTCTCACTTTGTCTCTTTCTTCATACTACCAAGCTCTCAGCCAGATTTGTGGCTACAGAATATCAGAAAGTTGGGCGACTCTTAACCTTTATGTACCTTGTGCAGAGATATATTTTTATAAGCTGAAAACACTAGCTGAATTATGTTTTGGTGCCTACATCATTAGAATTTGATTAAAGTCTTTATATCAGCATATTTTTATTTTCCAGTTTCTTCAGACGGAAAAGGCTTAGGAAAGAAGAATTTATGTTTTAAGAGACAATGTTGGCAACTTTAAATCAAATTGTAATAAGATGAGCAAATGTCTTTTTTACTTCAGTATCTGTTAGTGGTGTGTACCCTATCACATAGATGTTTGTATTAAACATTTGTATTAATAAAACTGTATTAATCTGAGGATGGGAATAGACATAGATTTATTTAAGAAAGAGTCTTATGTAGCCCAGCTAACCTTGAACTTAATATGTAGTCAAGGATATCCTTGTACTTCTGGGTGCTTAGATTAAAACTAAAGAGTGCAGTCCTAGAGAGATGGCTCAGTGGTTAAGAGCACTGGCTGCTCTTCGAGAGGACCCAAGTTCAATTCCCAGCACCCACATGGCAGCTCGCAGCTATCTGTAACTCCAGTTCCAGGGGATCTGATTCCTGCATACATACTTGCCAACAAAACACCAATATATATTAAAAAAAAAAAAGAAAGAAAGAAAAGGAAAGAAGAGAGAGAAAACCTAAAGAGTGCTGAGATTGCATGCATGTGCTACCAAGCGCAGTCTCTGCGGGGCTTTGTGTGCGCTAGGCAAGCACTCTACCAGCTGAGCTCTCCCAGCCTCGTCTCTCTCGCCCCACTCATTCTCCATGTGGGAGTTAACACAATAATAAAAGGTAGGTTCATAGTGTCCCTTTTCTGTCTAAAGTCCTTTACTGGATTTTTTTGAGATACATGCCAATACCATTTTATGCTTGCAAAGTTTGCATAGCCTGTTCCCTGCCCCCTGTACCACTTTTACCCTGTGCCACCTTCTTTTCACCATGGCCTCGGTTCTGAGAGAGTAATGGTTTCACCAGCTCATTTATTTGACAAAGGATGGAGCTGTGTGGAGCTCACATTTTTAATGAGAATATAACAACTAGCATTTACAGTTTTATAATCCAAAATATGTGTGGCATGTGGAGAAAATAGTTGTGCCTCACTGAGAAGTGCATAGTTAGGTGATTTCACTGTGGTACAAACATCACCATAGAATACATCCATAAACTAGATGGTTCTGGTGTCAGTAGGTGGTATGGGCTTATGGAATGGCATGCACTGACAGTCGTTGATTGGAGTGTGATGGTATATGACCTTAAGGAAAAATGAAGAAAGAGGAGTTGCAGTTGTTTATAAAGTGTTAGTTGTGAGTTTCATTTAAGAATATTTGAGTAGACACTTGAAGATGGTGAGAGAGCCAGCTAAGGAAATCCTGGGGAAATAGTGCTTCGGGGAGCAACCAAGGGGAAGTTGACAAGTTCCGTGACAGTAACTTTCTTATCACTGTGACAGAGTAGCCGATATAAACTGAAGTCAGGGAGAGATTTATCATTGCTCACGGCTTAGAGAATTCAGTATATAGACCCTGCCCTGCTGATTCCGGGTCTGTGGTGGGCAGAAGGCCCCAGCTGTGGAAGTATGGGCAGAGACTTCTCCCTGCGTGGTAGTCAGGGAGCAGGGGATAGGGTGCACAGGAGACTGTCCGTGAACCTCAAGGTCCTTTCGTATTTAGACCACAGCAGATACTAAGGCAAGGAAAGAGCCAGGTCAGGGAGGTGGTAGGAAACATTGCCGTAGCATCTTGGTCTAGGGTAGGTGCAGCTTCTCCTGAGGCTCGGTGCAGGCCCCACTTTGCCCGGAGCTGCTCTCCTGTCTCCTCCTGGGCTCCAGTGTCATCTTTTCAGAGAGGTGTTTTTAACTCTCTTCTGGAACATTATCTTGCTCCTTCAAATTGCTTATTGGAATTTTAAACAATTATCTGTGAAATTTTTGTTTGTTTGTTGGTTGGTTGTTGTTGTTGTTGTTTTTGGGGGGGGCGGGGGTGTTTCAAGATAGAGTTTCTCTGTATAGCCTTGTCTGTCCTGGAACTCACTCTGTACACCAGGCTGTCCTGGAACTCAGAGAGATCCACCTGCTTCTGCTTTCTGAGTGCCGAGATTAAAAGGTGTGCACCCCTTTACCCCACCCACCCTACCCCACCCCCAGCTAAATGACTCATTTTAAATATTTGGAACAAAATCTCTTTATATTTTGTTGTCTGTGGGAATCAGCTTATCTAGAAAATATGGTAATCCTTGGTAGGTAGGATCTTGTGTGTACATATAAAATAAAAATATACCCACAAGCAAGCTGAGCCTGGTGGCACACACCTTTAATCCCAGCACTCGGGAAGCAGGAGCAGGTGAAGTTCAGGGCTACACAGAGAAACCTTGTTTCGAGAAACCAAAACAACATCAACGCACGCACGCACGCGCACGCACCAGCCAGACACGTATAAGTATTCGTTCAATTTCCCTTCTAATTCAGCACGGTTGGGCATTGAACAGTTGTGAAGAGATGTTTACTGTGTGTTTCTTGTGTGTCTGGAATTAATGTAGACACGGGGGACAGAGTGGTGAGCAGCCAGATGGAGTTTACGTGCACGTAAGAGAGTCAGACGGCAGATGTGATCATTGCACTGATAGTGAGATTCTCTGGAGGAAAGACATGGATGATGGCCACTGGAAAGTGCTCTTCTTCTTCCGCCGCTCTCTAGTTCCTCCTCCCCTCAGACAGCTTCTTCTGTGTGGGAAAGCACAGGGTGGGTAATGTGGGCTGTTGACAGTAGAATGACTGGCGGTCTAAATGTGGCTGCTCTGTTGATTTGCATGGAAGTTTAACTCAATCATATTACGCAGGTGAAGCTGAAAAGCTACCGTGTCAATACAAATAATGCAGTCGGTAATAAAAACCTGGAAGGGATGACTGCGTCTTTTACAAATCTTTTTCCTCTTTGCACTTACTTTCTTTTCCGTTTGCGCTGAAACAGGTACTCATTGCAGAAGGAGATGTGTTTTCATTACTAACAGTGTTGATCGTTCATGTATTTATGTAGATAGACTATAAAGTGGGACACCATCTATATATAATCTCCTTTAAGAAAGTTTCTTGATAAGATAAAGCAAAATACTTTGCAGAAGATCACCACGCCCTATCTCTTTTAGGCCAAGTAATTGTGTTCTATAATGTAATCTTTTTGTTAGCTGGACAGAATGGAGATAAAAGGTGATTGTAGAGAGAGCAGCGTCCTCACAGCTGATGGAGCAGGTGTTAGAAATGCAGATGAAGTGGATTGACTAAAGGCGATACAAATTCGAAGTGAAAACACCCCTGGTCTGCAGCCGTGCTCTGCACACATGAAGTTCCAGGCAGCTGAATTATTCATCTTATTGTGTGAACTAGTTCAGGAGTTAGGGAAAAGGTGCCTTTTACATTTAAACTGTTTCGTTCCTTCTTCCTTTTATCTGCACTTGACAAGCAAAATGAACTTCATTTTGTAAATTATATTTCAGCAAGACAATGATGTACATGGTATATTTCTCTCTCTCTCTCTCTCTCTCTCTCTCTCTCTCTCTC
>CABHPQ010149905.1:9584-19776 GCA_902168405.1 Peromyscus aztecus
GATAGATAGATAGATAGATAGATAGATAGATAGATAGATAGATAGATACTGCCAGTTGTGGTGGCACATGCCTTTAATCTCAGCATTTGGGAGACAGAGGCAGGCAGATCTCTGATTTCAAGGCTAGTCTGTTCTACAGCAAGTTCCAGGACAGCCAGGGCTACAAAGTAACACCCAGTCTCAAATAAATAAATAATCGGGGATGGGGCTGCTACTGGAGAGATAGTCCAATGGTCAGGAATGCTTTCCTCTCTCCCAGAGGACAGAGTGCATCTCCCAGCACCTAGTCCTGGTAGCTCACAGCTGCCAGTAACTTCAGCTGCTGGGGATCCAATTTCCATTGCCCCTAGAGGCAAACATGCATGTCCATTCCTGCTCATAAACAGTCATGGAAATTAAAATAAAATCTATGGAGGGAAAAAAAAAACCATAGGGGCTTGTGAGATGGTTCCGGAGGTAAAGATGCTGGCCACCAAGCCTGACAAACTGCATGCTAGGAGATTCATCTGACCCCCATTTCCAACGTATATAAACAAAATGAAAAAAAAATGTAAAGAGAGAATTGCAAATAAATTTCTTTTTAATATAAAATGGACTAGAAAGAAAGCTCAAAGCTAACTTCCCAGTGTTTGTAAGAAGAAAACAAAACAAACAAAAAACTTGAGCAGACAAGACAAACTATACTTCTCAGCAGCTGCCAGGAGAAAACTTATGGGAAGCCATGCTGAGTCTGAGTGGGGTTGACATGTTCCACAAATGGAGACTGTGAAGCAAGGACATGTACACAGTAGCTTCATGCTGGAAGAGATGTGGTTTGGAGAACCAATGAGGAAAAAAAAATGAGAAAAGACAGTGTCAGGAAAAGTACAATCAGTTTTTGGCCAGTAGTGGAAAGATAAGATACTTTTCAAAGCAAGAAGGGAGGCTCTGCAGGCTGCCTGAGGGAAGCTGGGAAGTGTCTGCGTGGAGGGAGTCTATGGAGGACAGGTTATTAAACTCAGTGGGACTCAGATAGTTTGAGGGTGGAGAATTCCCGGTGAAAGAGGGTAAGAACTCCTCTAAGGCAGGTGATTGACAAGCCCAGCTGGATCAACACTGAAAGGATTTATTATTTTATGTGTATGGATCTTTGGTGCCTGTCTAAAAGTGGACCACATGTGTGCCTGTGTGAAGCAGAAGAGGGCGCGTCAGATGCCCTGGAAATAGATGTTCCCCGGGGAAACCTGAACCTGGGTCCTCTGCAAGGGTAGCTGTTAGACCTGAGCAAAACCAAATCCAATTTAATTAGACTGGCCAGCTGGCTGCCTCTCTCAAAGTCCGGGTTTCAGAGAGCAGCCTCTCACTGGCTTTTGAGGTCCCTTTCATGGGGAAGGGTTAGGATTGATAGAAAACAGCTGCTGAGATAATTGGCTGTTAGCACCTGCTGGGAAGAGTGGGGGACCCAGGGCTCAAGGCTGCCTGTGGGGTAGATAAGTGCAAGAATCCATCATGTGGAAGAGGAGTCATCAAGGTGTCTGCGAAGACACATTTTCCTAAGGCAAAAGGGCAATCACAGGTTCTGGAGTTTAACAAGGCAAATGGGGTGGCCATACGTCATGGGGTCACAGTTCAGAGTAGATTGAGAAACATGGTTTGCAGGATATATTAGGCTTAGGAAACAGAAACTTTTTCTTGCAAGGTATGGAGACTTAATAACAATGTATAACAATGTATCTCCTTAACAACAGTGTGGCTCCTGTTTGGGTTTCACACAGCAAATGCCCTGAACCTCTTTGCCGTTTCTCCCTAGCATCTGAATTAACTCTTTTAAAAGCAGGGCTGTGGTGGCCCACGCCTTTAATCCCAGCACTCGGGAGGCAGAGTCAGGTGGATCTCTGTGAGTTCAAGGCCAGCCTGGTTCTACAGATCGAGCTCTAGGAGAGGGACCAAAACTACACAGAGAGACCCTTTCTCAAAAAACCAAAAATAAATAGCTGGTCAGGCAGAGGCAGGGGGATGTCTGTGAGTTCCAGGACAACCTGGGCTGCACTGAGAAACTCTTGTCTCGAAAAAACAAAACAAAATCAATTCTCCATCTAGACCTAGAGTTTAAATTGTAGTCCCCAAGTGCCTTAACGGGCCTTGATGCAGAGGAGAAATCCCCAATCCTAGAGTGGCAAAGATGAAGCTCTCCCTTCCAGGCTACCAGGATGAGTCCCTATATGGGATCATGGCACTGTGTTCCAGTTTATGACGTACACCTTGGGACAATCAAGCAATCAGGTCAGGGGTCAGTCAGAATTCGCTGGACACAGGCATCCTGACATGCTCCTGCATTGGGACTCTTTTGGAGAGCAAGGCAGAAGAACTTGGCCGTGGCTACTGAAGGCTTGAGCAGGTCACTTGGAGTGGCTCAGACTTCCTCTTCTCCCGCCTTCCTGTCCTGGTCAATACAGGGTAAACCAGTTTGTGCAGATCTGACCAACCCATCCAGGAACTTTGACAGGGATCACCTGCAGGCAACACAAGTAAGTCTGATCCAAAACTATTTTTAGTTACGGAGACACCCGTTTTCACTGGCTGAACAAATTTAATTTTTAATTTTTCATACAATATATTGGTCATATTCTTTCCCCTCCACAAACTCCTCCCAGATCCCACTCCCACCCAACTTCATATACTTTCTTGATTTAAAAAAGGGGGGAGGGGTGCATACACACACACTACCACCACCACCAACAACAACAAAACCTCACGGAGTCCCTTTTGTATTGGCCAACTGTTCCAGAGCTTGAGGCCTGCCATGGAGTGTGGTATATCCAGGGTTGTTGTGTAAACTTTTTTTTTAAGCTCAGCCAATCAAAATGGACATTTCCATTGTTGCGAAACGTGTTGGGCGGGCCTTTTAGCGTTGCCGGCAAAAGATTCTTTTCAAAGTTCCTAGTTGGGTTACCCTGTTGCACAGAAAACCGGTATCACATTGAGTAGTCCAGGACAGGAAGCTGCCAAAGGAGAAGAGCCTTATCGTCTGGTACCAAAGTGTGTCTGAAGTCTGAGGCACTCTTGTGTTGGTCCGCTGAGTGCCTGGTTCAAAGATGCCTGAGTCCCTGTCCCCTGCTGGCCAGCAGAGTCTGATGGCGGCCGCTGAGCAAGGACCACAGTCCCAGGTAAGTGCCACGTGGTCCTGGACCTACCTGAATCCAAGAGCTCAGGGAGAGAGCCCTGGAGTCATGAGTCTGCGGGCCAGGGCAGGGCACGGCAAGGGATCCTAGACTGTGTGGTATGCTGGCTCTAAGGTGGACTACTAGAGTCTCCTTTCAGACACCTGTGTACTAGGAAGTCCATCTGACTCTAATGAACATCGAGATGGAGTGTACCTCCCAAGGCTTGCAGGCAGGCTTGGGCTCAGCGCCACCTAGCAGCTGAGTTAGATTTGTGAAGGTGCTGGTGTCTACAGATTTGCAACCCGGAAGACGCTCGATCTCATCTATTTCTCAAAGCTTCAACCCTCCTGGAGGAATCGGAATGTTGTGGGTGGAGACAAAGCAGAGACCTGCGATGTCTGTAATCTTGTGCGCAAAAGCAGGGGTGGGTGTGGACCATAGATAAAGGTGGAGAGGAGAGATCGGATCTCTAGACGGATTTTAAAATGTGAGCTATCTATCTGGGCAGTGGTGACGCACGCCATTAATCCCAGCACTTGGGAGACAGGCAGCCGAGTCCCTGAGTTCGAAGCCAGCCTGGTCTACAAAGTGAGTTCTAGGACTGTTACACAGAAACCTTGTCTCGAAAAACAAAAACAAAAAAAAAAAAACAAACAAACAAACAAAAAACCCAAAAGCCAACAACAACAAAAATCTGAGCTATAAGGGCACCCTGCTGGGGCAAATGCAGCTGTGAAATTGATACAAAAGGGTGAGTTGTTTGTTTGTTTGTTTTTGATTGGGAGTTTGTGCTGCATCAATTTCACATATTGAGATCACTTCATCCTTGGGGATACTGAGAGTCTCAGAATGATAATGCCATATAGGAAACTTGCTTATTCGCTTCTGGAGTTCTGAGGGAAGTGTGTGAGGTGGGGATAAATAAGGGTGATCCACGGATGCCAGGGTCAACACAGAGCCTGGGCTGATGTCTGGGAAGGAGAATATTAAGCGTCTTGTATCAGCCAGGTATGGTGATGCACATAAGCCCAGACCTCAGGAGGCAGAGGCAGGAGGCTCTCTGTGAGTTCGAGGCCAGCCAGGGCTATGGAGAGAGACCTTGTCTCCGAAAAACAAAAAAATCAGAAAGTCTTACATCAGGTGGGAGCTGTGGTGAAGGAGGATCTAGAGTTAGGAAAGCCTCCACTATGTAGATTTTGGGTGCAGGGTTGAAGTTTATCATAGAGTGTAGGATTCTGGACTTGTGGAACTTAGCAGATCAAAAGGTATCCATTTCAACAAGATCTGGTCAAGATCCATAATCAAACAGTAGCAATTAAAACAGCATGACTGGATTGGGGAGCACAAAACTTTAATCTCATCACTCAGACCCCAGAGGCAGGCTGATCTCTGTGAGTTCAAGGATAGCCAATACATGCATAATAAGACTCTATTGATGGATATATATCTAGAGACATACACACATATGTATATGTTATCATGGATATAACATTATTGTGAGCACCTAACATTGCTTAAAAGCATATTCAATGTTTGATTATGTGCTGATTATTGCATTTATTTTGTTTCACTTCAGACAAGGTCACACTCTGTAGCCCTGGCTGGTCTAGAGCTCATTATGTGGACCAATTATAGCTAGCCTCTAATTCACAGAATTCCACCTGTTTCAGCTTCTGGAGTGCTGTGATTAAAGGCTGTGCCACCTTGCCTGGTGTAGATTTATTCTTCATTAAATATACATAAATAAAGCCAACCATTCTGAACTCATTACATAGACTAGGCTGGCCTCAAACTCATACAGATTCATCTGCTTCTGCCTCCCAAGTGCTTAAATTAAAGGCTTGTGCCACGACATCTGGTTTTCTGCTAAAACACTTCCAAAGAAGTCATTATGTGTGTAGGAAACACCTTTGCTGAGTACTGTGCTGAGTAACACATGGGACTGAGTGTGACATAATAATATTCATGTAATGTTCATAAACACATGGGTATCAGTTTTTTTTTTTTTTTGATACTTGATCTTACTATGTAGCCCCAGCTGTCCTTGAACTCACTAATCATTGTAGATAGCAGGCTGTCCTCAGACTCAAAGATAAGCCTGCTTGCTCCTTCCCAGTGCTGGAATTAAAGATGTGCACGTCTTTACCAGGCAACGTGGGTACCATTCTTCTCCTTATGTGCCAAAAGACAAGACTGAGGACATTGTTTCCTTACCCAAGAGCATGCAGAAAGAGATCGCATTGAGGACTGGGCTTCAGGTGCCAGTTGGGTGTACCTTACTGAGGTACTTAAGATCTGAGGGCTTAAATGAACCTTGGGGATACCAACCCCATTGCTTGTTGCTCACACCTTTGTTATTTTCCAGTTCCTCTTGGTTCAGTGACACCTAGCAATGAGGAAGTGGTAAGTAGACAGTTGTGGTGATATATTGCTTGTAACCTAAGAAATAAAACCTTGCCTGAAGATCAGAGGACAGAGTTAGCCATAGAGGTCAGGCAGTAGTGACATAGGCCTTTAATCCTAGCACTCAGGAGGCAGAGGCAGAGATCTGTCTGGGTCTCTGTGAGTTGAAGGCCACACTGGGCTACACAAGATTAATCCAGTCTAAAAGAGAAACAGCCAGGCAGTGGTGGCACACACCTTTAACTCCAGCACTTGGGATCACACACTTCTAATCCCAGCACTAGGAAGGTTAAGACAGAAAGTGATATGGCTGGGCAGAGAAAGGAATATAAGCTGGGAGGAGACAGGAACTCAGGTCTTTTCAGGCTCTCGCAGGCTGAGGAGTTGGGGAGTTAAGAGGTGGCTTGCTCTACTTCTCTGATCTTTCAACTTTCACCCTGATATCTGGCTCTGAGTTTTTATTATAAGACCATTTAGGATTCGTGCAACAGACAGTGCCACATGATGCACCCTGTTTTGTCCCCTCTTTAGTGATCTCTGAGATCGACATGGCTTGGGACTCTGCTTGCTGCTCTCCTATTCTTCATATACCTGCCAGGGAAGATGATTACTGAATATAAGGTCCCAGAGTCCTGAACAGGAACTATATGTAGAGGTTCTGTCTTAGAGTTTCTGTTGCTTTGACGAGAAACACCATGACCAAAAGGCAAGTTGAGGAGGGAAGGATTTATGTCTTATATTTCCACAGCACTGTTCATCATTACAGGAAGTCAGGGCAGGAATCTGGAAGCAGGAACTGATGCAGAGGTCGTGGAGGAGTGCTGTGTACTGGCTTACTTTCCATCACTTGCTTAGCTTGCTTTCTTACAGAACCCAGTACCAGCAGCCCAGGGGTGGAACCACCTACAATGGGCTGGGTTCTCTCCCACCTATCACTTATTAAGAAAATGCCTTACAGCTGAATCATATGGTGGCATGTTCTCATTTAAGGTTCCCTCCTTTCAGATAACTCTAGTTTCTGTGTCAAGTTGACATAAGATTAGCCTGCAGAGTTTCCCACTTTTGGCAGAACTCAAAATCAGAGGCATTAAAATTCTAGTTATGACTCTGGGCATGGATGCTTTTAATCCCAGCATTCAGGAGGCAGAGGAAAGCAGATCTCTTTGACTTTGAGGCCAACCTGGTCTACAGAGTGAGTTCCAGGACAGCCAGGATACAGAGAAACCCTATCTCAAAATACCAAAAAGAAAGAAAGAAAGAAAGAAAGAAAGAAAGAAAGAAAGAAAGAAAGAAAGAAAGAAAGAAAGAAAGAAAGAAAGGAAGGAAGGAAGGAAGGAAGAAAGGAAGGAAGAAAAGAAAAGAAAAGAAAAAAATTCCAGTGACTACCATTATAGAAAGCCTGGACCTGAAAAAGAAAAAAAGGAAAAAAGATATAAAGAATGCCTGGAACTGAGAGGAATTGAGAATGCTCAGAAATCCACAGATGTGCATGGTCTTTGTTGGATTTAGTGAAAAGACAGGAGGTGTACGTGGCTCACAAACTAAGCACCTGGACTTGAATGCTGAATAGAAATGCAGGTAGAGTGAATAGTAAAGTGTGTTCTGAGAGTGTGCATAGATGGCCTCCAAGCCCATGTGCCTTGGCATAGTACAATGGTACAAATCTGGTCATATGTGGTAAGGTCATCTGTCGGAGCCCACGTGAAACAAGGGCCTTTTGATGTCATACTGTAAGAGTAAATGGGCTTCTGTCCATCTACCTGTTAGCTTAGACTGTTGACCACAGTGGCCAAAGGAACCTTGAAAGATTGGATTTCTGTGGCTTCAGAGCTTGGTGCCCTCAGAAGTACAAAGCTAAGTGTGAATGACCATCTTGGAGATGGCTAGATTGCCACAGAAGAAGGCATCATATGAACTGGGATATCCTCATTGTGGCAGGACTGCGTGGCATTTGAGGACGTGGCTATCTACTTCTCAGAGGAAGAATGGACACTTCTTGATGACTCTCAGAGGTTCCTGTACCGCAGAGTAATGATGGAGATCTTCGTCATGGTGACCTCATTGGGTAAGGGCATCCCATCTTGTCAGAACATGTCTTTGATGGGCTTGACTTCTTTTCGGCAGAGGGATGTAACTTCCCAAAACTACACCATGTTCAGTGAATCTTTTCCCACCATCCTGGAGTACAGGATACAGGTGATAATCCTGGGTTCCAAGCCACATTTCCATCTTCTCTTGCTCTTGAGTACAGAAGGGTCCATAGGAAGCAATGTGGGATCAGGAGCCATATAGTGAGCATAATAGAGGTCGACTTGATGGCTTTCATGGCCTGGTGACACTGTAAATACATGGCATTCCTATGACCCAGGCACTACTTTCTGCCTTCAAGTGACATACATTGGGTGTGTCTGTGGCAGTGATTGTTACACTTCTGTGAACATTGTTTGATGGGTTTTTCTTTCAAGCCACTTCTCCAAGGATCATTCTTACTAATTTCCTTTCCTATGGATTGTCATGGTTTGCAATCACTCTCTGTTCTATCTAGTATGGAATGTTCATTTGTCCTATGTTTGACTTTAGGACTTGTACCTTCTGAGATCTGTGACATCACTCACCTGGAGTCTTCAGGAGATCCCTTCACCCATGCACTGAGATTCCTGACTCCAGGTATGTGGACAGGTACTTGGAGGGTGGATGTTGCTTATGTATGCACTCAGGATGAGTTCATATGAAGTATCTTTCTACTGGTTCTGATGTTTTAGTGCCAAGGCAAAGGATAATGGCAGTTTCTATCTCAGTTTTCCCTGTTATTCCAAACCAAAGCTATTCCTCATGGATCAGTCTTTGCAACACTGTGAAGCACAGGATTTCCTTGATTTTGTTGTTAGTGCACAGTATACCCTGAGCAGTCCTTGAATGTAGGTTCTTTGGTTATCATGTGTTACTGGCCTAGACAGACTTCTGCACTATGTCCTGCATCTTCAGAAGCTGAGGCTTACAGAAAGCCATTTGCCGATGAGTGTGTTATGTTCTGCACCTCTCCTCCTGTACTTTGCTCCATGCTTGTGTGCTTGCTGCCCCTAATGCCCCTAGAAAACTATGATCCTGACAATTTCAGCATGGTAATGGGTCCTTACTACCCTGCATTATCCTCGTTGTTTTGTGAAGAATGTCACATCATTGTTAACAATATGTGTTATCTGTCACTCTGCAGTCTCCATCCATTCATCAGTATTTCTCTATGTTCAGGGTGCTGGAACAGAGAGGGTGAGACATCACCTATTGAGCAGAGTACTTCTGCAGAGCAAGGGATTAACACAGCCCTGCCTGAACAGCAGAAGCTGACATGTGGTGATGAACCCCTGCACAGAGAACAGGTCAGGATCCCAGCCATGAAGACCAACAGAAGTGACCCGTCAGAGAGGATTTCACAAAGCACAGATGACGTGATGTACTTCCAGGACTCCTCAAATCTTCTTGAGTCTCAGGTGACCCCTAGTGCCAGGCAGCCACGCAGAAGCTCTGAGAATGCAGAGTCCATTCACACCAAGAAAAGAAACTACAAATGCAGTGAGTGTGGCAAAGCCTTTAGTTACAAGTTCCGGCTTATTCGACACCAGAAAATACACACTGGAGAAAGGCCTTTTGAATGCAGTCAGTGTGGGAAATCCTTCCGCCAAAATGCCCATCTTGTTGTACATTTGAACACTCACACTGGAGAAAAGCGTTTTCAATGCACTAAGTGTGGAAGAGCTTTCAATTATAAAAGCTCTCTCATTCATCATCTGAATGCTCACAATGGAAAAATGCCTTATAAGTGTAGTCAATGTGGGAAATTATATAGGAACAAATCCAGCTTAATATGTCATTATCGAGTTCATACTGGAGAAAAGCCCTTTGTGTGCAGCAAATGTGGGGAATCATATAGGAACAGACTCAGCCTTGTAAGTCATTATCGACTTCATACTGGTGAAAAGCCCTATACGTGCGATAAATGTGGAAAGTCATTTAAGGAAAAATCCAGCCTTTTTTATCATGGCCGAGTGCACAATGGCGAAAGGCCTTTCCAGTGCAGTGAATGTGGAAAGTGTTTTATCCAAAACTGTCACCTTGTGAAACACTGGAGAGTTCATAACACATCTTTCGTGTGCAATGAGTGTGGGAGTGCCTTTACTTCAGGTTACAGCCTCCTTAGACATAAGAGAGTTCACACGGCAACAAAGCAATATGAGTGCAAGGAGTGTGACAAAGTGTATTGCTATAGTTCTGGCCTCTATAAACATCGGAAGGTTCACAATAGATGAACGGGAGCCATGAATGCGGGATGTCCTTTAGTCATCTAATTTAAACACCTGAAAATTCACTGGAAAAAAACTTTAAATGCTTCAAATGTGAAGAATCTTCTCCCAGACCAGCATTTGGTGGACTCCTCATCAGAGGAGCCTCTTGCTGGTAATTAACTGAGAGACTCGCAACTGGACAGTGTGCAGATAGTGAGAGACTTTGGATCCATAAGCCCTAAATAGGATGTCTTCTTCAAACCCCTCCCCTCAAAGGATCTCTGTGGAAGAGGAGGCAAAAAGATTGTATGAGCCAGAGGGAGTGGATGGCTCCTAGGAAAGAGAAAGTCTGCTCACAGCAGGACT
>CABHPQ010149906.1:258-11872 GCA_902168405.1 Peromyscus aztecus
TCTCTCTCTCTCTTCTTTTAGTTCTCTTGAGAATAAGAGTAAGAAATGGCAGAATGCCACTGTCAGTGTACACTATGATGATCTTACAGACATTTTTTGTCACAAGGATCCTGTGGATATTCCAGCTAAAATTGTAACAGCTGAGTACAGAATAGGAAAATGTTGTAGTCTGTCCCAGACTATGCCAGAGAAATCATATATATATATATATGTCCATTCCATTTGATAAACACCTTTATTGGGTTTTGTGATTTCCAGAAAATACCTTATTATTTTAAGAAAAAAATCATTTCCAAAAAGCCATGTTCATGTTTCACATCATTGTCTTGTGAATAGAGCAGGGATAGCAGTAGATGAGAGTTCTGCAGATGTGATTCTCATGACAAAGTCAGAAGTTGATATTCATGGGATAACACCTTTAACATAGACAAGTTCCTGATTGCAAGTAGGTGTCGGAGAGTTTTGCCAGTAGGGAAAGCTGTTGTAAATGGATGTTGGCACTGCAGGGTGCTGCCCTGTTCCGACCAACCTTTGTATCTGTGTCTGTTGAAAGCCTCAGGAAAAATCAAAGTTCAAAGATGGGTCATACAGCCTTGGCTATCCTCTTGGACCTGTGGCTCTTTAATTCTTGTGACTTTATCAACACACTGGAGGCCATATGCAGAGCTATGTACAGTAGCCCTATGTCTAGTTTAGGATGGATATAGTTATATGTGTTCAAAGAAAGTCAACTGCTTAGTAATTAATCATGGTCAAATGTAACTTGAACTTCAACTCTATAAATGAGTGAAGTGCTAATTGTACTACATGAACAAGTGAAGGTGGAAAGTGCCACCTGCGTTAAAAGGTTCCAACTTGACATTTTGTTGTAGTGTACTCAAAGTCTACCCTGATTGCATTTAACTTTGTTATAAAAGGAGAAAGAAATCAGAAATCAAGGGCTCCAGAGTAGGAAAATTAAATAAGAAATGTTTGAGATTTAAGGATTTATATGGTATTCAGCCATAAATGCCCTCACACCTTTTTCTATTAAACATGCATTGAAGGTTACCAGGAAGGACACTAAATTAAAATAGAACTATGTTTGGTAGACTCTATTGGTTGTGTGATTTAAAACTTTAGTTAAGTTTTTTGGACAGGCTTTACTTTTTCTGTAACACAGATATAAAAATGACAGTGGCTGCCTTGAATTTATATATATATATATATATATATATATATATATATGATTGTATTTGACATAAAGAAACATATCATTAGTAAATGATAGTTGTTATGTTAATGTTTACCACATGCCACACTCTTATATTTGGAAGATATGATTTTGTCAGATAAAAATAAAGAATATAATCATTCTGTCTGTACCAGCATTATTTCAATAGAACAATGGTTCTGCTTTGTTGTGACCTGCTCTTTTCCCTATGATGCTTCAGATCATTAATCAAGCTTCATTCAAAGTTGCAACCCAACACTTGTCTCTTATCCCTGCCAGCCTTGCTATACTATGTGAAGGAGGCCACATAGGTGACTAGCTTCAGAGATGTCATTTTGTGCAATTGATAGGATATTTTAAAATTAAAGAAAAAAATATGTACAGCCCTTTAGCTCAGTAGTTGGAATTTTGAAGGCATATTGATTGATGGTTGGATGGTTGGAATTTATTGAAAATGTTTTGATTTGTAAATTAATGCCTTCTCATGCTGGGGCCTCCCAGGAACCTTCAAGTGAAGATGGTAACCTTTACTGAAGACTCCACAAAATGATTAATTAGTGTTCACCTCTAATGAGCTAATTAAGACTTTGGGGGCATTTTGTTATTTTTAATAGCTTATTTAATTATCTGAAGGGGGCTTTCTACTTAAAATCTCAAGAGTTGTTATAATGAATTGGCCTTTGGGAATTACAAAAAAATCACTTCAAAAATAACAGAGTATCTCTGTGTTGGCAAGCAGTCGCCTTGGCAAAGACTTCCTCTGAGGAAGCAGGCCTCAGGTACAATCCCTGGTTGTGGGTATCATAGCAAGGAAGACTGGCATAGCTTTCCATCATACCTGTTGTTCTTTCTTGATCCAGCACAAGTGTTTTCAGAGGTCAGTGAGGATAGAGAATGGCTTTTTCTCTTAAGTCTTTGCCATGCAGCTGATTGTTCTCTGTGAAGAAAGACATCTTTGGGAGGGCAGCCAAAGGTGTCTTGCAGAAAAAGATCAGGAGGCAGACTCATTCAGTGAGACAGAACAGAGCTGTTTGGCTCTAGAGACCTTTGCTTGTTTCCTTAATAAAAAAGCATCGCAGAAAATGGAAGTTGTGATAATATTAACAGTACAATGATCAGGTTCAAGGGATGGCCATAGTTGGAAGAGAGCTCAGAAATAGGTACAACAAGAACATCTTTATAATTCTCTTGTCCCAGTAATGTGACTGCAGCTGTGGTGAGTGTCCTTTAAGAGGTGAGACAGTATTTACTTACATGATGTGCTACACTTAAAGGGGAGAAATATGTGTAAAAATCTGATATGTGAAGGAGGCTAAAAGGGAAGATGAGACAGAGCTCCAAAGGATATCCAAAATTTATATAAAACAAGAATATTGCTGCCTGCCTCAGTGGAAAACACCATCAAAAATCAACGCTCCTTATTGGAATTCAAAAAACATTTTTATTAAAAGAACAAATGATATTCATTTTGTTGTGTACTTAAACTGAAGCAGTAATATTGACTTGATGGAGTACAAACTCTCCTCAAATATTTTTAAATGCCATGGAATTATTAATATTAAATCTTTCATCTGACTTACAAAAGTTAAAAGTTATAGGGAAGAATATTGAATCAGAGTATACCCTGTAGGATAACCTGCTGAGTTATATGCATGAGGAGCTAGAAGGCAAAATAAATATATAAGAAATACAGGAAAACAACTTACAAATATAGGCTGTTTAAGAACCAAGAAGGTTTAGAACACACCCTTGGAGATTGTGAGATCGGCACACATGAATGAGATGTTCCTGGTAGCATTTAATTAGGAAAGTAACATGATTAAAAGTAGATTGCACTTTAAATAAAAGTACAAATAATTCTTCAAATTTGGAAAGCTCTCAGCAAACCTGTTCAAAATGGAAGTTAATATGTAGATGCTCTAATGTTTTTAAGGAATTTGAAACACAGGTGTCTAGCAGTGTGAAGAGCCGGCTGTATTTTTCTAGACACATATCTATAAAATATTTCCAAGTGTCTATCATGGAAAACCTGTCCCATTTTTGCATGAAGCTTTTTATCAGTGCTCTTTAATGTGGCATTATTTTAGGTAAAGTTGTTCCAACTGAGTGCACACATCTATTAGTGCTAAGTCATGTTGGATAATGAAGCACTGTTATTCCCACAGACCTGTGTTAGGTGGACCAGGGATTTTAATTAAATATCTGAATGGGTGTCTCAGAACATACTTTCTAGAAAGCATCTGTCAGGGCTAATATTTTACAAGTTAGCTATGCCTCTTTCAACCTTTAATTATAATATCCTAACTCTTTATTCTTAGTTACTGCTAATAATTTCAAGGTAATACAGATAGAAATTACTTGATTATCCAAGTGACTGCACATATCAAATGAAATAGAAAGCAATTTTACTATCTATACATGTTTTATAAGTCAGCATTGCTAATATGCTATGGTGTTTAAAAATTATATTTACTTGTTGTTTTTTTTTTCTCAAGAGGAATTGATAAAGACCTGATGTCCTTTAGTAGTAAATGTCAATTGCCTCAATATATATAACTAACTTCATGTCTTTAAAAATTCTTATGCTGGATTATTTTATGGTTGGCGTGTGTGTGTGTGTGTGTGTGTGTGTGTGTGTGTGTGTGTGTTGCAGTTCACATGTAGAAGACAGAGGATAACTTACATGAGTTAGCTCTTAAGGGATCTAGGAATAAAACTCATGTCATCAAGCCTGGCTGCAAATGTCCTTATCTGCTGAACTAGCTTTCTGCCCCTAATCTCACTTTTTAAAATTAGCAGGGATAGTTCTCCAATACCAAATAAACAGATTTCTTTTTGCCAAATCTTCTGCTTTTTGTTCATCTGTGGTCCTTCTTTATGCCCACAGTATCCTGCTTAACTGTCTGAGGTCATGTAAGTGTATAATCTTGTCTTTTGATTCTCCCAGTTGGACTTTGTTTCTCCCTGTGGATGAAACTTTTAAAAAGGAATGTGATTTATCTTGCCGGGCAGTGGTGGCGCACGCCTTTAATCCCAGCACTCGGGAGGCAGAGGCAGGTGGATCTCTGTGAGTTCGAGGCCAGCCTGGGCTACCAAGTGAGTTCCAGGAAAGGCGCAAAGCTACACAGAGTACACAGAGAAACCCTGTCTCGAAAAAAACCAAAAAAAAAAAAAAGGAATGTGATTTATTCTACAATGGTTGGGAACATAAAATGCAGCTGTAGCTACCTCCTATCAAGATCCCTTGGATCCTGATGCACCTAGTTAAGCTCTGTGCTATTGAAGTCACTGCTTTTGATTTTGGAAAGCAGATATCAGCCATTATAACAATGATATGTAATTACTTTAATATTGATCCTGGTTTTGGTAGTAAATGATCAAAGCTATCTCATTTGTATTCTCATTCAAATGTTTTATATTTCCAAATACTTCTTTTAAGCATGACAATTATATATCTCTATGTAGGATCCATGACATTAAAATTAAATTGCTAGACCTGCAAAATATATATGCAATTATTCAAGAGAAGTTATTATGGTGCCTGAGAAAAGTTAGAATTTATTTTAAGAATGCTATAGGAAAGAACGCCTCCTTCAAATACCACAGACTGAAAAGAAATGCTTGTAAGTTACCTAATTTTGAGTTGTTGTTCAGCAATGTCCCTAAGGTCTCTCACCCAACATTATTTCTGTTGCTTTCATTTACTCTCTAGAACTTGATGGTAAAGATTCTATTGCTGAAGACACCACATATCTGAGTTATAGTATGTGTAGAAATCAAGGTGGTACCAACTTCAGTGCTTCATCCCTATTTGCTAAATTTCACAGTGCTAAAATGGTCTGTAAATGCTGAAATGGGAGAACAGTCTTACTCACTTGTGAATCTTTTGAGCTACAATAATGACCTTCCTGCTCAGACATACAACTGGTGTAATAGTGGCGGGAATGCTATGAGGGCAGTTCACCACTTCTGGATTGGCTGTAATGTCTGCTCCACAAGATAAAACCTATGCCTTTAACCCGATCAAAAGCCTATGGCTGAGTATGTAATAGTTTTTAGGGTGGAACCTAGTATACAGTTATTACATTCAGTGAATATAGTAGCCACTACACTCTTACCTTTGTACCCACAGGTGATTTTATCTCTTTTTATTACCAGAAAAGCTTATTTTTGCAGGGCATGACAATTAAGACACAATCAGTCCATGTTCAGAGAATAAGATATTGTGGAATGTTTAGCTCCAAATTGGATATTGACATTATCTAAATCCACAAACCCCCTCCAAGGATGAAGGATCACTGTGGAAGATGAGGCAGAAAGATTGTTAAGAACCAGAGGAAGAGACTGTATATAAAGAGACAGTAGTTGCTGGCTGTGACAGCACAGTTGTATACAAGGTCTTATACTGGCTGGGAGTGCATACAAAAAATCAGGCCAGTCCAAATCCTAGCATAGATAAGGATAGGCTCATAAAGTCCCAACCTTAGCTGGGGAGCTCTTGAAGACTGATGCTGTTGGAAAAGGTAAAGTCAACTTTTTCCAGGGATGGGATACCTAAAAGGCTACCCATGCTGCCCCACTCCTATGCACAGGAGGATATCACTAAGTGCACTTTAAAAGAGAAGTGGACACACACACAACTATATATATTATATCCATATATATATATATACATGTATGTATATATACGAGACATAGATAGATAGATGATAGATAGCAAGAGAGAAAGACAGAGAGACAGACAGACACAGACGAAGACACACAGACAGAAAGAGTACAGGTGAAATTGAAAGTGAAACGTTGTGGTGAGCATAGCGGAGGAGTAGAATGGAAGCAAAGAGGGCATGGGCTTGATCCAAATACATCATATACGTGCATAAATATTAAATAAAATGTTTATAAAAGGGTGCTATACAAAACTTTGATGCTAACTAGAAAAGATGGGCTAACATATTTTAAATACTAAAGGAGATTTTCCTCATCAGCCCCTTCCTATTCCCTTTTCACAGTGCTCGTGCTGATAGGGATGTTTTTCACTGTAGTGCTATTTTTTAGATGTGATGGAAAGAACAGCTAAGTTTTCACTCTTCCCAAGAGTATAAAGTTCTCATTACAGATACTCAGAATCTTCAATATTTGAAGGCTGTATTCCTAGCAGATCCGAATAATGGCAATTTAAGCAGAATTGAAATATGTTGAAATCATGCTTGACACAGGCAATTCTTTAGTTCTAGCAGGCCTGTATCATTATGGTTCTCATTTCAAGTAAGAAAAATAGGAGTTATTTAATACGTTTTAAAGATGATAACAGCACATTGTGCCTTAATTTTGATGTGTCTGTCATTGACAGTAAGAAGACAACACTGGCTGGCAGTGGAGAATAAAATTTCAAATCTATTAACAGGATCATCTTTTATTTTCTGAGACCCGAGTCCCTGCAGTTTACAGGACCTGTGGTACTTCTTACAGATGTTCATATGTCCTTTCATTACCTTCCTACTGGAATCTTGTTAAACAATCAGTTTAAAGCAGACCAAATCCTGGCTGTCATGCAATGATACACATATTAAGAATTTAATTTCAGTCATTGCAGAGGAACCAGGAACACAAGTTCAAAGGATGGGTTCAAAGACAAAGCATACAGAACTACAGATTGGAAATACTGATAAAAATGTGCAAGTGCAGGCAAAGTTGGCCCCTGTTTATCCTAAAGGAAGACCACCAGATGGAAACACCATCAGATAGAACACTGTATGTCTGTAGGCAGAAAGTACTTTATATTAATAACAGTTATTCATGACTTATAGATACTAAGAGAGCTGAAGAAGTACAGAATTATAAAATAGCAAAATCAAAGTCATATAAACTGGAAAGATGTACTCTACACTGTGCAGTTTTTTCCTTCAAATAGTTTGCCCTAGAGAACTTTGTTCCTTGTTACATGGTTATCTAGAAGTGCCAGGAGGATACATCAGATGTAAGTACCTTCCAAAGCTCTCCGGATCCATCTACCTGATTTTCTATTTTCTTCTACCTCTCTGAGTATCTTATAAATAGCAATTACTATTTTTTACTTGAAGAATTTATAACAAAATTATATATCTTTCTTTTGAGCACATGTGGTAAACAAGCCTTTGTTGCCATCTGTGATGCTCCAGGAATATGAGCCTGGGCCGTTTAACTTCCAAATTGTTGTGAAGTTAAACTCTATGCTTACCTGACCTTGCTATTATTTTACCATTTATGTTTTCTGCCTTGCCAACATTTATTTACAGCTATAAAATATATACTTTTTATTATTTACTAGCTGCTGGGAGACTCTAGAAAATCATAGGCAATTTAACATTTTAGCAATATATTTGCAAAAGTAGATAGTTTGACGTGGGATAAGAAGTATTTTGTACTACTTAGATGCTATCTGAGGTGAGCAGTCAGGGACTCTGAATTCTTTTTAGTATTTATAACAATGTAATAAAGCAATGAAGCACACTGAGTTCCTCTCACTTACCATGCTCCTGTCATATTTTCAGATCCTTTTCTTAGTTAAATCAATAGCCTTTTATCAGTTTTTAAAAATTAAGTGAGCATAGAGTCTGGAATTAATAAAGGGAATTATACCCATTATGATTATTATTTAAAGGACTCTAAGTCTCAGATATACACATACAAATGTGTGAGATTCCTCTGGGATCTCAGCATCCTTATTTGTATATATCTTTTTTTTTTTTTTTTTGCATTTTAAGGTAGTAGGAGTGTCTTAAAGTTCTCAAGAAGCAGTAGATCCAGTTGCCCACAGCTGACTGTAACTCCACTACTGGACTCCATGGGCACCAGCACTCATATGCACACCATCCTACACCCACAAGCATGCACATAATTAAAAGTAAATAAAAATTTAAAAATCTAGTTTCATGGTTCTGAAGAGAACCTGGCCACTGTGCAATGGATTTCATTTTCCCAATCAAAATACTCTGCAGTCTAAGTGGCTTTCTCAGACATTCTTAGCAATCCTTTTAGAATTGATGGCAGCTTGGGGATCCCATTGAGTGAGGATGGACTTGGTGAAGCCCACTCTATCCCTAAAGCAGTGTGAGAGGAGTGAACAGATGTCTATCAATGCCTGTGGTATTCCAGACAACACACTAAAACATGGGTTTATCTCAACTCCCTATGTTTTGAGGCTACAAAGTAGACAGATAAAAATTTATATCTAATGATTTCCTTGCTTTTATTTCTGTTTTCTTTTCAGGGTATTTATTTCTTCTCAGCATTTTTGTGCATGCATTATGAAAGTAAAAAAAGAAAGAAAGAAACTGTTCTCATTGCTTATTTTTAGCTTTGTTGCTATGCTAAACTGTAGCCTAGGCATCTCATTAAAATCAATTCAGGGTTTGAATTTTCACTTTCATTAATACTGTTACATTACCAGTCTTTCTGAAAATATTCCAGCATGCCCAAGCCTATCTATTTACATATGTCTTGTGAATTGTGAGAAATATATTGCTCAGCTAGTTAAGAGCTATATAAAACTAACCATGGTGGTGTGGTGTGTACCTGCTGATAGAAGTAAGAATTCCGTGAATTTGAAGGCAGCTTGGGCTGCACTTTAAGGCCAGCCTATATGTTGAGACCCTATCCCAAAATGCAACAACTGCCACTACCCTTGCTACCACCCCCAACCATAATAGTGGTAAGCAGAAAACAGTGCATGTAGATTGTGGGCAAAAACTGTCATTTTCCTCTGGATTCATGTGTGCATTGCCGGGTGGGTGGAGTTACATTCATAGGACTCTGCTTATACTTACATAGTCTAAAATTTACTTGATGAATAAATTGATTGAAAATTATGCTTTGAAATACCACATGTCTCAGTAAGAAGATTTTCTGCACATAGATTGAGTGACCTGAGTTTTTCTACATAGAAGTTGGGTTCTTCCAATATTTGTCCTTAAGACCATTGTATGCATCTGCTGTCATTTGTACCACTGCACATGTAGTGTTGTGATGTATGCCGCATGTACCTCCTATTGTTTCTGTCCTGGAGAATACAGGGAACTTAGGCTATTTACCTTTTGATTCCCAGCACTAGATCCACGGGCAGTAACGGAGCTTAGAGGGATGTGCACCCTCACCAGGAGGGCTCTTAACAAATAAGGAGAAGCCGGGCAGCAGTGGCACACGCCTTTAATTCTAGGACTCAGGAAGCAGAGCCAGGCGGATCTCTGTGAGTTTGAGGAGAGGCACCAAAACTACACAGAGAAACCCTGTCTCGAAACCTGCCCCCAAATAAAGAAATAAGGAGAAGGTACATAGCAAGAGAAGGCAAGAAATACATAGATTAGGTCACAGCTGTGCCTTTTTACATAAACATTGACATCATTCAAAGGATGCAATTAGAAAAAAGGGGAAGCATTGAGGGGCTGGAGAGATGGCTCAGAGGTTAAGAGCACTGACTGTTCTACCAGAGGTCCTGAGTTCAATTCCCAGCAACCACATGGTGGCTCACAGCCATCTATAATGAGATGTGATGCCCTCTTCTGGCCTGCAGGCATGCATGCAGACAGAACACTGTATACATAATAAATAAATAAATCTTTAAAAAAAAAAAGGGGGAAGCATTGAACAAGGACAACCTTGTTAAGGACCAAGTAAGGAGCTCACCTAGTATTCCTTATATCTTACAGGACACACATGATAGTCCCCATTTTTAGCTGCAAGGGGCTGGGCTTGAATTTAAAACTAAGCCTTTATAAGTCACATGTCTGAGTTCTATTGTATATGGCATTAAAATCAAGACATGCCTTTTTTTACCTGGGGAAGAATACCCACAATATTTCCTAACAAACTGTGGCAGCTTCACAAAATGTAAGATCTACCCTTTGAATTCAGCACAGTATTATGCTCTACAAGTACCAGCTTTTGATAGAACTAGAATTTTTTTCACTAAAAATATCTTTAACTTTGTATCCACTGACCAGCCTCTCTCCAAATGATTTCACATTTATATCTAAACCCAATCCTCCATTTCTTCCATTTTAATATCTGTAGAGGTTTTAAGTTATTTCACATAGAAGGCCACTAGCATTATAGTAATTTGAAGATCAGGGTCACTGTTTAATCCACTAGATCTTGTAAGAGTACTTGCTGTAACATGTCCAAAGTCAGATTTTCTGTCAAGAGGATCTCACTATTAACAAGCTATTTATGAATCAGTTCAAGATGAATTAGATTATATGAACACATCTTCTCTTCTGTTTAGGCTGATGACTTCACTTGCTTTGAACTCCAAGATGACATTGCTCCTGCTTCTAGCAGAATCTATTTTTAGTCACCCCTGCAGATCACAGTCAGGAGAGCCCCTCTGTCTTGTTTAGAAGCCTCTGGGTGGAATCAGACTGCCTGGCAGGCCCTTGCTCTACTCCAAAGAACTTGAACAGGTTCCAGTACTGCCAGACAGCCCCTTGGCACACAGGCTGGCCAAACAGTCGTGGCACAGGGATCCTCTGTACTTTCACTGGGCACCAAGCCCAGCACCATCAGGGCAGAGCAGGGAGCTCTGCAGACTGATTATGGTCTCCTTGGCACCAGGGCCACAGGCAAGCTATGATTCCAAGCTTTACCATTCTTTCTGGTGAAAACCAGGACTTATTCTGCCAAAGGAAAAAATTTCTATAGGGAGATCTTATCCTCTGCCTGACCCAAGTCAGGAAAAAATTCAACACCTCTCTCTCTCTCATTTAGTTTCTAAGGGGCTTCCTTTAGACTTTTCTAGTAAGCTCATGAGATAACAGGTCTAATAAGTCTGACATGATTGTCTCTGGAGACCTGTAGCACCAGATGACAGTAAGCCACAGGGCCATTATTGAGGTGGTATTGTGTTCCCCAAAATATTGTGCACCCTAATAAACTTATCTGGGGTCAGAGACAGAACAGCCACAATATTAAACATAGAGTATAGGCAGTGGTAGCACACGCCTGTAATCCTAGCATTCCAGAGGCAGAAATCCATGTGTTCAAGGATACAGCCAAGCATGGTGACTCACGCCTTTAATCCCAGAAAGCAAGCCTTTAATCCCAGGGAGTGAGGCAGAAAGCAGAAAGATATATAAGGCATGAGGACCAGAAACTAGAAGCATTTGGCCTGGTTAAGCATTTGGCTGGTTAAGCTTTCAGGCTTCTAGCAGCAGTTCAGCTGAGACCCATTCTGGATGAGGACTCTGAGGCCTCCAGTCCGAGGAAACAAGACCAGCTGAGGATCCGGCGAGGTGAGGTAGCTGTGGCTTGTTCTGGTTCTCTGATCTTCCAGTTCATCTCAATACATGGCTCAGGTTTGATTTTATTAATAAGAACTTTTAAGATTCATGCTACACATTATGGTTCCACTCTGAGTTCTCACTGGAC
>CABHPQ010149906.1:11882-28419 GCA_902168405.1 Peromyscus aztecus
TTCAGGAAAAGGAAAGCTAATTAACTCAAGATCCAAAAATTTTAAAAGTTGACTTTGATGTTAGCTATCTAACACCTGGTTAAACTTAAAGTCATGATTTTGTTGTAAAGTGGAGTGACTATAAACTAAATTTCTATAAAATGAAAGCTACTAAATATATTCAGAGTTCTGTACTTTCTGTGTTATAACTATCTGGTAGGATCCACATGGAACTGGTTCCTGGATATCTCCCCACCACAAGATTAAAAAAAATATCAGTATTCTGACTAATCTTAGCTGTCTACTAGACACACCTTGGAGGAGAAACCTCAGTTGAGGAATTGTCTCCCTCAGTCTGGCCAGTGGGCATGTATGTGGGGCATTTAACTATTTCTAATTGATATAGAAAGGGTCTGTCCACTGCCGGTGGTATTATCATCACAGGGAAGGTGGGAATGGTTTGTATGAGAAAGCTAGCTGATAGGAAGCTAGAGTAGGGGAACAAGCCAACAAGCAGCATTCTTCCATGTTCTTGCTTCTATTCTTGCCTTGAGATTCCTGCTTGAGTTCCTACCTAACTTCCCTCAGTGATGAACTATTGCCTACAGGTGTAAGACAAATAAACTCTTTCCTCCCAATGTTGCCTTTGGTCATGGTATTTAACACTGTAACAGAGAACAAACTAAAGTAAGCAGATGTTCTCAAGTCTCTCATACAAAATGGTGTGTAGAATCTGCCTATAATCTGTGTACATTTTCCCATATGCTTTGAATCTTTTTTAAAGTCCTTATAATACCTAGTGGAATGTAAGTATTTTCTAAATAGCTATTACGCTGTATTATTTAGGGAATAAAAACAACAAAAGAGCTTGTACTTGTTCAACACAGATGCAATTTTTAAAAAATGCTTTTAGTGCACAGTTGGTTGAATCTGCAGTTGTAGAGCCCACAGGTATAGATAGCAGGTTGCAATTTTATCTGTGAAATTTCTTTTGAAATGTTCAAGTTGAGTTCTATTTATAATTGTTTTTTAATAAATTCATTATTTTTTCTGACATTGTTATAATGTCCATCAATGAGTCCACACAATACTAGTAACTATCATGCTATTTTCTTGGCCCTTACCAAACTCATGGATCTATGTTGACTCCTAAATTTATGTTGCCTCATCTCCTCTTACAGAACTGTAGATTTGGCATCACAGTGTTTGGAGAAGTTGTATAACTCAATAGAAATAGCCCTGTCTATGAACTAATGTATGAAGTCTCTGTCCTAGACTCCTGCTTCCTAGAACCAATGACCTTATTCTGTTTTCCCCTAAGCAATCAAGCAAGCCTCCATTTGTTAGATATAGAGTGGGTCTTTATGGAGCTACTCTGACTGTCACTGACAGCTCCATGTGCCACGGAAAGGGAACTTCTTGTCAGATGCCCACCTGTGGCTGAGCACTGACTCATCTGCACTCAGTCATCATCTGCTTCTGAACCCCCATGGAGTATTTGCTTTTCTTTTCTTCTTCATTTCAGCTTGTTTTTCAATCTAGACTCATCTTCTCCCTCTCCCACCCATCAGCATTGTTCCTATCATGCCCACACCCTCTTCAGCTCTTCCCTCCTGGGCACCTGGACTAGTAAGAATGACAAGGTTATAGATTTCATTGTGAAGTAGTTTCACACTTAGGCTCCCCTGAGCGGAGGTGAGCATGCTAAGCAACTGTTGGCTAGTTTTATGTCCGCTTGAGAGAAGCAAGAGTCATCTGAGAGGAAGGAGCCTCAATTGAGAAGATGGCTTCATAGGATATGGCTGCAAGAATGCTTGGAAGACATTATCTTAATTAGTGATTGATGTGAGAGGGGCCAGCCCATTGTGGGTGATGCCACAACTGGGCTGCTAATTGTGAGTGCTATAAGAAAGCGGGCTGAAAAAGTCATAGAGAGCAAGCAGCACACTCCATAGGCTATTGGTTTTTGTCTCCAGGTTCCTGCCTTTAAGTTCCTGCCCCAACTTCCTTCTATGATGAACAGTGATGTAGAAATGTAAGCAAAATAAACCATGTCCTCTCCAACTTGCTTTTGGTTTTGGTGTTTATCACAGGGAGAAAAAAAAAAACCCTGGAGTAAGACACATGTCTACGAAAATGCTGCACATATTTTTCTTTAAGATATGTATTTCTCATGTTTTCCCACAAATCAATTCCCTTAGTTTCAAAATTCACACAGGCTATAAGATAATATGCTTTGCAGTTTAAAATCTTTGGGAAAATTCCCATTAGTTATGTTCTACAACCAAATCCAGTTTAAGGCTGCTGATTTGTAAGTGATAATTAGTGCTGCCAATGCCCCAGCAGCGGCAGTGAAGAATGATGTGAAATGATCCAACTTCCACTAGAAAATAATGACTGACTTGGCTGAACAACATTCTTTATAAAGATTAACTAGTAATAATTTCTAGTAATTGGAGTGCCTATTAGCAACAAAATTTGATTCCAGTATCAGGAATTATTCACTTATCAAATGGATGCCAAATTATTGTGGGTGGAATTTACAGTCCCACATCAGGGATCATGTTAAATATTTTGGAAGTGACAACAGGTTTTAGCTCCAGCTCTGGAGACTGTGGCATTTTGTAACTTCACTAGCAAGCTAGGATGGTGGTTATTGAAAGCAATCATTAATTTCTGAGGCATTATAATTTTCATCTTCATTCAACTGAATATTCAGAACATTGTAGGACAGTCATCATCTTGATTAGTTTCATTGATCTTTTCCAAGTGTCAATCAAGTTCTCTGAGATGGAGTCAGAAGTCCTTGTAAAAGAAATAGCTTCAATTTATGCAGAAAGGCATTCCTGGATAAAAAGAAGACCCACCTGACACTGGGAAGACACCAGGAGCCCCACTTTTCTTTAGGCTCACCTCCAAGGTCTCTGTCTTCTGCTCAGGGGTGTTTCTTCCTATGTCACCACTGCACACTTCCCAGAATTTCTTCAAGTTTCCCAGTCTTCATTCAGGAATGTTAGGAGAAAATATTCACTAGCTCTTCCTCTATTGCATGATTTTTATCTGATGATTTAGACACACATTTTGGATGTACGTACTTACAAAGTAGACCCCAAGATTACAAAGAATCACCCGTCAAGAACCTGGATCTATGTGTGCTCAAGCACTAATCCTTTTTATTATCTCCACACTAGGTAGATATGTGCTGATAAGGTTTTAGGTGGGCGTATTGATCTGCCACAATATTTCTATTTCTACCTATTTCAGTATATTTTCTAACATCCCAAACTCTGAAATTCATGTTTTCCACATGAATTGCCTCATTATCTTTCAGTGACTTACATCCAGTGTGGTATTCATTTTCTTCAAGTGTGCATATCCACAGACGTAGAAACACACACATACATATGTTTATTCATGCATATTGTATCACACACATGCACTCTTTGTCGATATATTTTTTTAATTTTTCATACTGAGTTTTGACCTAGTTAAAAATCTCTTAGTTGACACTCAGGTATCTGTCCAAGCAGAGTCTTCTTTGCAAAACCAGATTCCAATAGTGCATTCATGCCTCAACACTAACACAGGCGGGGGCAGGGCAGTCAGTGGAAGTTCAAAGGCAGCAACTAAAGAACAGGTGAAGGTTCTAACAAAGGTACAAGCAGCATGTAAAGCAGTTTTCCACCCTCACACAGTAGGAGGTATAAAACTGGACAGTCAATCTGTGATCAGCCAGACCAAAGTCGATGCCATACATACAGCCTGCTGTTACAAAAAAGAAAATGATAAATTTATAATGATTCTCTCCCTGCCCGAGTGCAACCCAGTGTTTTTAGGTGGAATGTATTTGGGTAGCAGAGTAGGCTCGTGCATATAACCATTCTTGTGAAGGCCTTTTTAAAAGACACATTTCCTTAGAAATGCCCAATAAAGAATAAGTTGTTTAGAAAAATCAGTGTGATGATGTATTATATACAATCAAAAGAGACCCAGTAATTTTTAGGAAGACAAATGCCATCCTTTTTCACATCAAATGCCATGCCTTATTCATCCTATTCTTTCTGCCAAAGTGGTGTGCCACAAGTAATTAGCCAGAGTATTTGCAAATAACCTCATTCCTGCCTCCTGTGGCTATTGTAAGAATTCGGGGGTTTATACTGTTTCTATTATCATAGATTCCTTTGTACTTTTGGATATATTTTACATACTATTAATTATATATACAAAATATTTTTTTTTAATCTAGCTTTGTGTAAGTGTGCTGTATGTACGTGTGTTTGCGCAGGTTCACTTCTCTACGTAGGGAAGTAGGTGATACAGTAAGACACTGGGCATCTTCTTTTATCATTCCCCACCATATTTTCTGAGATAGTACTTTTCACTCTCTAGGGCAGTGATTCTCACCCTTCTAATGCTGTGACCCTTTAATACATACAGTTCTTCATGTTGTGGTGACCCCAACCATAAAATTATTCCCATTGCTGCTTCATAGCTGTGATTTTGCTACTTATGAATAGTAATGTAAGTATCCATATTTTCTGATGCTCTTAGGCAACACCTGTGAAAGGGTCATTTGAACCCCTAAAGGTTTCATGACCCACAGGTTGAGAACCACTGGCTTAGATGGTTCCTGAACTCTTGGGATCTGCGTGTCTCTGTCCCCCAGTGCTGGATTATGGCACATACAGACATGCCCAGGTTTTTCATGGGTGCTCGGAACTTTAACTCAGGTTCTAGCACTTGCATCATAAGTACTCTTTTCCATTGGGCCATCTCATCAGTCCACTTTTGAATGTACTGATGGAATCCTGGCCAAGCTTGTGGCTTTATGAACTGTCCATAGGGCTTTGTATCAGCCTTAACTTGACTCTTTTAATCACTTAAACCTCCATCAGTTCTAGATCTCTCTGTGAGCTAAGGTCTTCAGTGGACATATTTTTTTCTAAAAGGGAGGTAGGTGATATTATACCTATGTCTTATTGCAAGTGCCTTTTTTTTCAGCTTTTCCTATAAATCTGCCTCATCTCTTGGATCTGGCTCTAAACCTAATTGTTTGCATACTGCTCCAAACTATTTTTGGGAGTCATTTGTGAAGATGTTCTCTCATCTGTGATCCATGGCTGCTCTAAATCACATCCTTGTTCTCATAAACAGAGAATATGTTTTACCTTAGTCTGATGCTACCTTCCTCAAAATACCAGTAGGTGGCTAACATGTCAAAAAAAAAAAAATTGACTCCGTATAGACAACATGGTATATGACAAACATATGCATCCCTTTTCTCCTTCCCCACATGTCTCTGTCTTCTCCTCCCCATTCTTTGAATCCTATCCTTTGACATAGGAATTTATTAAATGACATTATGTTGTAAGTTTTCCAACACTAAAATTGGAATTGAGGATTATCTCTTCCAAGTTTCTTATTTTATAGACAAGAAAAACAGATCAGGGATGAACTGGCTTGATCAAGTTATATACTTTCAGAAATGATAACTGAAGTTGGCAACTTTAAGTCTAAGGGTTTTTTTTTTAGATTTATTTCATTTTATGTGTGTAGATATTTTGCCTACATGTGCACAACATGTATGCCCAGTGCCCTCAGAGGTCAGTGGAAGTTGTCAGATACCCTGAAAGTGCAGTAACAAACAATTGCCAGCCAGCACGTGGATGCTAGGAACCAAGTTTGGGTACTCTGCAAGAGCAGCATGTGTTCTTAACCACTGAGCCAATGCTGTAGGCCCTAGTCGGAGGGTATTTTACTTTGAGGTGGAGTTGTCAAGGTGACAAGCCGTGGACAGATGGAAGATAGGAGTATGTATTGCCTACCCAAAGTAATGTCAATGAAAATTTGAGGGAATATGCTGATTTCAATTATAAGGGTAAAATATGAACAGCATGGATAAATTATTTTAAAATATAAGTGTATTTATTTTAATAAAATTTAATTTGAATATGATATTTGCTGTCATTGCTTTCATTTTTAGTAAGAGTGACAAATAGGAACTAGAATTCTAAGGTGCAAATAGAATTATATTTATTATTTACCTTTAATCTTCATATATATATATATAAATATATATATATATATAGTTCTGTAGACTTTCATATTATCAGTTCAGAAGATTTGAATGGAAAATTGGAAACACATAACTAATATTAAAATTTTAAGTTACATTCAATGACTGTAGCTTAGTGGTCAAATACTTATCCAACATATACCAAGCTTTGGGCTTGTTCCTCAGCACTGAAAACAGACAATACACAACCCACGATGTTATTTGTTACATTTGATTAATGTATGACTCAGACTGGAAAAATTAAAATTGTAAGTACTTAAAGTTTCTGTTTTCCCCTCTATTTACTATTCCTATTCTTAAATTTAATGGACTCATGTATGAGACAAAGTATGCTTGTAAACACAGACTAAACTTGGATATATCATTGGGAACTTTTCCTTGCAGGATGTTCCCTTATGGTTTGAAATTCATTAGCATCAATAATATGTGGGAGGCTTAACCTCTCATCTTCAAGTGATAAATGTTCACAGCTTTTCAACAATTTTATTAGGTGATTTAAAGAATATGGGTAAATATTTCTAATAATTTTTGTAATTTTTTTACTTGTTAATATCAAGGAATAGTGAATTCTAGGTCAAAATATTTTGAATAAAATTATAGGTGAATTATTTTGAACAAGAATTGCGTAATAGAATGTAAGCTGACATGCAAAGGCAGTATTTGCAAAACATTGTATTAAGAGTATTTTCCCCTTTAGAGGACATGAAATTTTGTTATTCTTTTTATTCTATGATATAATTGTTAGATATGTAGACAGTTTGTTGCTTGCTTATTTAAAATGTATGAGAATCTGTGGCACTGTCAATGGTCACAGGGAAATAAATGATGTCATTAAAATAACATTAGGATTTTGAGCTTTTCAAACCCAGAATTATAACTTTAAGTGAGGACAGAAGCATGGTAGAACATGTTAATGTTTCTTTTAATGCTTAATTCACATGTTGTGTTCTGCAAAAATTTATACTCTATTGATTGTACCTGAGGGAGTACAAATAAAATAAGGAAGACCTGGCTTCTAAAATGGTGTGTTTTCTTAAATTTCACTGTTGCTTAACTCATTCAAATATTAGTCAACTCATAATGAAATCTTGAAGGAAATAAAAGATGTTTCCTCTTTGTGCTTTGGGTACTAGAGATTCATAAAGACATGCTTTATTGATAAATACCTTTATATTCTGTGCTATCATTTTAGATTAGGAGGGCAAGTTGTGTAATTCTTACCTCATAGTCACCACCCTTCCACAATGGTTAATTTTGTTTAATTCTTCTTAGAATATAGGGTATCTTTATGTAATTTTTGCACACTTGCAAATAGTGTCTAGTTATTCCACATGTGAATCCAGGGAGTTATAACATGTTCATGCTCTTGCTTTGTTTTATTAAATATTTTGAAAATCAAATTCTTATAATAGTATGTTTTATAATAAGATAATGCTATAGGTGTTAACAATTGACTTGCCTTCTCATTTATTCTTTATATAGCATAGCAATCCCTTTGTATAATGTGTTCAAGGCTCTTCAGCTTAGGGAAAGATTTTTTTTTTCTAAATCAAGTTGACTTTGTTGCTTCTATTATAACATTTCTGTTTTAATTCTTTGTTTTTTTTGTTGTTGTTATGTGCCTTCAACATCATCAATTACAAGAGATCCCTTTATCAATATCCAATGTTTTTGTTGTTGTTGGCTTAGGTACTTGGGTGTTCTCAATAGAACACTTTCATTTCACCAGCAAAATCTATACTGTAATGTTGCCAAAGGGTCTTTTTTTTCTGTTGCTGCCATTATGATTTACAAAACTCTGTTTGTGTCATGAGTGTATGACATGTGTGAGTGTGTGTGTGTGTGTGTGTGTGTGTGTGTGTGTGTATCAGTCTTTCTGTGTATGTGTGTATATGCATGATTGTGTGTGTGTGTGTGTGAAAAGGTGGATATTAAATAACTTTCTGATATTTTCTTTTATCTTACATTGAAAATTATTTTTCAAAGTCCATTATCCTATCTTTAACCGTTTTTCTCATCTTTTGAGTTTATAGGTTTTGTGTGAAATTTCCTATACATTCAGATGACATTCTAACATCCTTTCTGAACCCCATGGTTTCCAAGACAGTAAGCCTTTGAGAAGTCATTTATTCTTCTTTCCATCCACAAGAATACTGATTGAATTACATTTTCAGATATGCAGCTAAATGTTAGATGAATGTGAGGAGCCACTGCCCAGTTCAAAAGTTTCAAGACTGTAATCATTAATTATGATCATGCCGGTTCAAGCTATTTGTTTTTTCCTTTAACTATTTGTGACTCAGATGTGCTGAAATCTTAAAATTTATAAGTTTAAAAATAGAAGTAATCAGTAATCATAGCTCCTAGAAGTCTACAAATTATTTTCCCTAATAAGTCCACATTATTTAACCTGTAGAAATGATTAGTTTTGAAGAAAAATGTTTTCTCATTTTCTCTAAAATTTGCCATCCTTCAACCCTCTCAACACACACTTGTAAGTGACATAACAGTTACTTCCTTTTCAATTCTTTCCTTATAGATACCAGCTGTATCTAGATGTGCAAAGATGCAGCATTCCAGGTATCCTGGTGATGGTCAGACACTGGAGAGCTCTGGAATAGTCTTAGACTGGATGTTCTGTGTGTACTAAATCATCTAGCACCATGCCTTATATACAAGTCTTATTAATCATCCTGGATAATTATTTTATTATGTCAACACATATGAATTATTCTTAATAAGTGCTGGGTGGGAGAATGGCTTGATAAATGAATTGATAAATGGAAGGATGAGGAAATGGATGGATGGATGGTGGTTTATGAGTCATTGGTGTGGAATTTATGTTTCTGGTATACAAGGCACAAGGGCAGGAGGACAGGAAGTCATTCTACATGATGTTATCCCGGCTTGACACCCAGGCTCTCACAAGATAGATTGGTCTCAAAGCATTTTTGATCTATCTGCATGAACAATGGTAATAGACTGCCACACTGCCAACAAGATACCATGTTAAACACAGAGATTCAGATACCCTCATGTTGCCTTCTCTGTTCCCTTACCATTCCTTTCTTTCCAACTGTTCCTAGTGTTTCCTATCCAACGATGCGTCTTGCTTAATAATCCTCTCTCTGCTCTCATTCATATTTGCACCAATTATTTCCTTAGCCATTGGAACATGCATTGATACTATTACTATTCAGCTCTGTCAAATGTGAGACATGGTTCTTTAACTTTGTCACGGTAGTTTTCTGGAATAGGAAGTTTAGGCTATGATCAATTTGAGACCTATTATTGGCAGTAAAATGAGTAAAGCAATAAATCCAGAACCCTCTATATTTATATTTATGTTCCCATCCAACCTCAGCCATTTTAACACAGATGTAACTTTTATTACCAGAAACTATACATAGTAATTGATTTTTAGCTTCCTATTTCAGAAACTACAGATCAAAGGATATTAATTTTTAAGGGGCCACTCAATCAGATAGTGCATTCTTCCCTTACGGTGGTTCAAAGAGCTCTGGGGTGGAACTTAGGAAACCAGAGGATCAACTCAAGTCTGCTCCTCCTAGCCTCTGAGGCAAGTCACTCCCCATAGTAGGCCTTCAATGACTTTATTCCAAAATAACCCAGTTCTCTGTTATCTCCAAGTGCTGAGTGCTGCTATAGAGTTGATTTCTTTTACTTGCTAGTGCTGAGAAAGGATCTCATTAGAGCCCAGTATCATCCCAGATGCTCGACTTCTGTTTGAAAAGCTGTCTCTTGACAATTTCTGATCAGGGGCCTGATTCCTGAGCCAGTGTTGGTAAACATGGACTCAGTATTTACTTTAACATGATAGTTTAGTTTGAAGATTGACACTGCCAAATTTATCTTTTAATTATTTTTCCTTTTTCTAATATTTAATTTTAATTTTAAAAATCTCATTAGCTTACCAACAGTAGGTTTCCCAATGAGATTTTCAGACGTGTTTGCTTTTATTGGAATCGCTTTCTCACTCTCCTTTCATTTCCTATTTCTCCTTTCCTGCTGTACCTGCTGACACTCAATATTCTGTCTTTCCACTTTTCTGTATTGTCTTTCATACCTCACTCCCTTAAAACCTCCTTTCTTTCTAGTTTCATGGACTCCTCTCTAGTTTCCTGTTGTACTCATATTTTCTCCCGTCTAGACACCCACATTTAACAATGAGAGCCCTGGATCAGATTTGTATATAGTTTTGTCTTTCTGAGCTTGGGTTACTTTGCTTGAAATAATGTTTTTGAGTCCCATCCATTTTTTTTGCAAATTTCTTAATTGATGTGTTCTTTATAGCTTAATAAAATTCTATTATACATAGTAGCATATTTTTGTTATGTATCCCTTTTTTGGATGGAAATTTAGACTGAATCCATGTCCTTGCTGTTGTGAATAAAATGAGATTGATCACAGATACACAATGGTGCTGTAGTAGAATACGGAGCTGCCCATTGCAATCACCTTTTACAAGAGAAATGAAATTGAATGTTCCTGCTTGAATTAACTACCTATATCAATTGACATGTGTTTATTTTTAAGGAGGACCATCATTGAAAGTTGAAAGTATATCATTCATAGTGCTATTCAATGTGATCATTGAACTCTGTGCATTCTATCTTCCTGGGAGCTATTGACTTAGGACCAGCTTAGCAAAAGGTTACCGCCTACACTGGGCATTATTGCTCACCCTCAACCAATGTTTTCAGAGACCTCCCACAAATAGTCTACTCTACTCTGTTTGAATTATGTTATTGCTGAAGTACATATTTCCTACTTTGATGGCAGAATTTAAACTTTGATATGCACCCAGAGTTCTCTTATTTTATCCTCAACATGCTTCTTGTAATTGGAGCATTTTAAATAGATTTGCACAAGAGTGATTCATCTAATTCTCTAATTCATCTTTCAGCTCTGAAGAGTTTTCTTACACAATTTCCTTATTTCTATGTCTGTGAGACAAATCACAATTATAAAGAAATGAGAAGTCCTAAGTTCTTATCTAATAGCTTCTGCATTCCCTTTTATCCATGAAGTTCTACTAGAAGTTATCAAATACACTTTTGCTTTTTTACTCAAGTTTCTTGTGATCTGTTCAATCACTGAGTTTCATCATTCAGTCTGTTGTGAGTTCAGATAATTTACCAAAGGTGGCACATGCTGGGGCTTTCACTATAACCATATAACCACCTCTTTCAAAAGTGACTCTGAACACTTTGGTCTGTTCCCTTCTTATAACTTGAAAACTCCTTTTTAAAATTAATATAACTTTCAGTTGTACAATAGTTCATTATAATCAAGATATAGCTATAGTTTTTTACACCTGAGGTTCATCTACTTTCATTCATATTTATATCCTTGTTTTCAGTCTAACAGATCAACTCATTTTATTGTGTTTAAGCAATAAAAACATACTCATTCTCGTGTGTCTGGTTGCTAATTTAAAATTTTCTGTTGTGTCCCAATAATTTAGTCTCTGTAATAGAGAAAAATAAACTTGAATGTCAGTTTTGACATTCTGTACCTGGAAAAACTGAAGGTAAGTGATAGCGGAAATGTATTTTACAAATTCTCTGTCATGTATTTTGAGAAGTTGTCAATAAGGTGATAATCCTTTTAGATGTATGAATATTGACTAGGAAAATTTACTTTTACTTAGTGATTTCTTTGATTCTTTAGGATATTAAGTCTACTTAATCTGAATGACAATGCTAATGCATGTATATGTTGTGCTTCCTCTGGGAACTAGATAATACACTGACGGATTTTCTTTTCATTTTTAAAGATTTAGGTTTAGTTTTTAATTATATGTACATATATATATATGTGTGTGTGTGTGTGTGTGTGTGTGTGTGCATATACACTTGTGTATATGTATACTTGTGTAGGCCAGAAGTGTGTGTTCGAGCTCTTCAATTGGAGTAACAGGTACTTATGAGTTCTGGTCCTCTGCAAGAACATCCAGAGCTCCTAACTGTGGAGTTATCTCTCCAGTCCTGGATTGTGTTTTTGAACTAAAGAATGAACCCAGGACCTTGTATGCACTAGGCAAGCATTCTACACCTGAGCTACACCCAAACCCAGATTCCTTCGTTTTCTCTTATTTTCACTTGATGTGGCAGGGTCTTGCTCAATCTCTCAGGCTGGCCTTCAACATATTCTGTAGTTCAGAGGCAAACTATGAACTTGGGATCCTCCGTCAGCCTTCATTCTGAGCAGCAGGAGATGCAGGTCTGATTGCCAGGCACCACTTGATTTCCAGCTTTTTAGAAAAATAAAGATTCCAACTCATTTACTAAAAGACTGATAGAATTTTACTTTCACTTTCATGAGAAATATGCAATTGAGGCCAATCTCAAGTCTGTTTACAATGAATATTCTATTGCTTTATTGTCACTGAAATTTAATAGAAATGATTCTTTTTTCTAGAAACCACATTAAAGAATTTTCTTGCTTACCTGTCCTGAGATGAAAATTGTGCTTTTCTTCTTGAAAGTATCTCAACTGGACCAATACCATAGCCTTCTTTGAGATAACAGAATATTGAATTTGACTGAGGAGTCCACACAGATTCCAATTGTACAGGAATGTGTCAAGGACAAAAGCAAAGTAGGATTTTGGTCTCATTTTTCTCAGTATCTACTGTGCTATTCCAAGTTTATTCTAGTATTTATTATTATGATGATGTTATGAAATACTAGGTAGGGGTAGTGGAGCAAAGCGATAAAAACTATTGACCACTATTATAATAAGTAAGAAAGGTGAGTCTTATATAAATATTAGTAGATGGAGCTATTCTTTATAGCGTCCACACTGTCCACACATTTAAAATGTGCAAACAAGAAAAAACAGCTTTGTTCGGTGGGTTTTAGCTGAAAATGACTATGGAGAATGAAAGATAATTATGTAAGAAAAATTAAAATTGACCATTGGAAATAACCCCTATATGTTTTCTAAAAGAAATCTGTCTCCATTATAGAACACTATTTACAACTACCAAATAAATTATGATGTGAGGATTCTAAAAGGAAGTCCTTTGATAACAGCAGCAGTGTTTTGTATTATTTATGTATTTAACATTTTCCTTGCTCACATTGAATAAATAAATGAATTCATTTATTCAACATATATTTCTTGAGAATCTTAGTGTTTGGTGGATTAAGAGTCATAGGCTTCAGCATGCTACTTGGGGTAATGTTAGTGGCTATAGTATTTAAACTGATATCTTAATAATGCAACATAATGAAACTATAGTTTTACTCAAATGAAACCCAAATCATGGATTTATTTTTGACAGAAGACTCTGGGTTGATGGGGAGAGTACATAGTTAAGGAGGAGAATCTCACATACATCCACACAGAGATCTAAGCTGAGGGCATGTCTAGGTTCCCTTTGATTTCATATTCCAGTAGAAAATTAGGAGTAGAGAAATAATGAACAAGAAACAATCTCTTTCTAATATTATTCACTGTCATCCATTTACTATGGTTGAGAATGTCCTAGATGATACTGTATGTATTCAATAGAAGTTAGTGGAAGTACCCTTTTCTTCAACAGTACCCTGTAATTTAAAGAGGATTTAATTTTATGTTTTTTCTTGGTTTTTTGTTTGCTTGTTGAACCTAGGAAAACTGACCAAAATGGTTCATTTGGACAATCAGTTCCAGTTAAAGTAAAACTGACAATAACTTGAAACAATAATTAGAATAAGCATTTTGTTTCACGGAGATAAATATGAAAATATACAAATCTGAGCAATAGGTAGACCTGGAGGTGTCCTGCTTAAATTGGTGATTTGGAAATGGCTCGCTGCTAAGGAAGCATTCTAGCAGTTACCTGGACAAGGTGGGGATAAGAAGTGCATGGGATTCCAGGGGAGATCCCTTAAAAAAAGTCTGAAGCATGCTGAGTGGAGCTGTGTCTGGAATGCACAGGAATAAGCAGATGCCCATAGAGCAGGAGCAGAGTAAGCAGGAGAGGTAAGAGTTTACCAGACCTGGAGAGTGCTCTGGTCTGCTTACTCAGGAGCCTCTAGGTGTGGGAAGAACTTAGATTTTACTGTGAGGTACAGGGGAAGTCATTAGAGGGATTTTTAGCAGGGGAATGGAAGGTTTTGATTTATGTTCTAAAAGGATCACTCTAGCTGTTGGACTTAAAATAGACTGTGGTGAAATAGGGCAGAAGTAGGGAAACTGTTAAAAAGCTTTCCTTCAATAATTGAGGTGAGAAACCATGGCAGCTTAGATCAGAGGTAGTAAGAAGTATCCGTTCCTGGGCATAATTAGGAGGTAAAGTCTTCGGGATTGGCAGATGGAGTGGCAAGAGGTGCAAAGGAAGAGAACAGTCCAGGGCGATGCCAAGCTTTGAGGATCAAAGGCTGATTAAAAGAATGGATTTTCCATTAGTTGACACGAGCAAGACGGTAGTGGGGGCTCAGGTGGATGTGAGAAGAGTCTGCCATGATTTTGATTTTGGATGACTTAAACATCTAAGTAGAAATTCAGAGGAGCTAACATCAGGTAAATAAAGAATAAATGTAAACATGGAGCCCCTGAACCTAGTAGTACTCACATGCATGAGGAAGTAGTAGGGTATCTCAGTCCCAGACTTTGAGCCTTTGGAGAGCCTATAGTTAAGACAGTGTGAATATACATAATAGCCAGATAATACAGATGGAAAAAGAACCAGTAAAAACAAACCAGGAGACCCTGATGTCAAACAGAGTGTTTCCAGAAGGAATGGATGAGCCATGGGGTCAGGTGCTGCAAATTAGTAGAGTATATTGTGAACTGGAGATTGTCTATACACTGAGTGGTGGAGAGTCTGAAATAGAAAGGTCTTTTGGTGATTTTGACAAGCAGTTTAAGAATAGTGATAGACAGGAAAACTCTGGCAGCAATGGCCATATGTGATTATTTTGAGTTTTCTCTCTCTCTCTTTTTTTCTATAAAGGGAAGAAATGGGGTGTGAATTGGGACAGGAAGTAAAGACAATGAAGGCTAATTTTATAATCATTAAGTGAGGAAAGTAGTGACATTCATGAAGAGACTAGGGGAAAATTTTATGATGCTAAAACGAGAAGGGGATTATTGCAGTCACAAGCAAATTTTCAGTGTGAGGATTTCTTAGGGAGGCAAGTTTGTAACAGCTCAGGTTAAGGGGATTATAGGTATGCAAGGTGGGTTTGTAGGAGTTGCTTTGATCTGTTCCTTTATTTCTTAGGGAATAAAAAAAACCCAAATCATTCAGAACAAAGAGGAACCAATGCAAAATTACCATTCCAGAGGATGAACTAGTGAATGAAAAAGACAAATTGTGGGAGGGAGTTCTAAGGACCCACATGAAGAACAAGCCTATTCATCCTGCTATCATTCTTTCATCCTGTCCTATTACTAATATGGCTGTGGCCGGGAAGTGATAGTGGACCTTGTTCAGCAAGATGGGCACTTTTCTTGATCAGGCAAACAGCATTACCACCATTTAAGAGAATTTAATATACTAGTGAGAGCATAATTAAGCAAATGTATCAGCGTGGGACTGAGGACATCAGAAGCTGAAGGCAGTCTGAAGGTTGAAAGATTTATATATTTGCAGAAGTTTTACCATTATTCCCTTCAGAGGGATAGAATAAAAATTCTGGGGTTAGTAGTCAAAGAGTAGAGTCCTTGAAGCTAAGAGGATTCAGTGATTATAGCTGTTAGAAATGGAAAGTTCTAGAAATAACAATGGAAATGGAGGGCTAAGGATGGTTACAGAGCAAACCCTTTGGTAGAAAGAAAAACAAAGAGTGAAGAGGCTGAGGTTGAAGAGTACCGTCCAATTTATTGAAATCTTGAACATTTTGACATGAGCAGTTTGGATGACACTGAGTGGGGAACTAAAAATCTCAGCACTCTGACCTTCTGTCTCAGATTTTGTGAATGTCTCCTTTAAAAGCCCCTTCTTGACAGTCTAGTTAAAGTTACCTCTAAGTTGTTGTTCAAATAGAAGTGTTTTTATTTTGATCTCACTTTTCAGAGATGTTTGATAGCTATAGAATTCTAGCTTGATAATTATATTCTCTTAGCATTTTGGTATCATTGTTCCATGGCCATCTGACTTTCACGTTTGTTATTTCCAAAAGCAATAGTCTAATTATTATTTATGATAAATAATGTTATTTCAATATAGCCATTTTTCAAAATCCTATTTATTTGTGATCTACAGTTTATGTAGGATTTTCATATTATAAACTTCATAATTTCCTGACTTTGAGCCTTGGTCCCTCTATTCCTTATTTTTATTTAATCTTTAACAATTCTATAAGTATATATAATGCATTTTATCTAAATCCTAATGACCCTAATTTCTCCCCTTTCTACTGCTGCAGTACTCTTTTTTCTGCTAGTACATTCTCCAAGTACTTTCCTGCTCTCTCTCTCTCTCTCTCTCTCTCTCTCTCTCTCTCTCTCTCTCTCTCTCTCTCA
>CABHPQ010149906.1:28519-40300 GCA_902168405.1 Peromyscus aztecus
TGTGTGTGTGTGTGTGTGTGTGTCCCACTGAGTTTAGGGTTGGTTGTTTTATTTGAACATAGTTGTGGAGTTATTTACTGAGGAATGGACAACTCATCAATGGCTATACCACTGTGTTTCAGCCATTCTGATCAATTCTATGAGCTATGTATATTTGCCTATCTTCCTATGATGTGTTTGAACTGTCATCATTTCATGTTTAATCTTAATATTAACTATTAATATTCCCTTAAATCATATTCTCCTTCCTATTACTGTGGGCACTTGAACCTTATTTCCTGCCTTTGTTTCATATTTGCATTTTAGTTTTCCAACTTGATTTTCAGCAATGCCTAATATATTCTTTAAGATTATTACATTTTAATTTTTATGCATGCATCCAGTTTATTTTCCAGTATCTATGGTAAGTTTTATTCATCTCATCTCATCCAAATTGCCAATCATCTCAACTGGTTCTATAAGCTTATTAAGGCAGCATAAGTCATAGCCTCTGTGTCACAATCCCAATGTTTATAGTATCTGGAGGACTCTGATGATGCAGTATACGGTTTTTCTTTGTGATGCTCACAACAGCTGATTGCTTCACTCATGAAATGATTTCTAACATCATGAGTTCATGTTTCCCTAATCCCTGTGCTTTGTTTATATCGGGGTAATTTTAGGATAAATTTAACTTGTCTGCATAGAGGTTTCTCATGATATTTTCAGTTTCTTAGAGGATGGACCATTCCAAGCCACCTTCAGTCTTTATAACTTTCAGTTTTGTTTTGGGGAAGAAGCTACAAGCATATGTCAAATTCAGTTTGCAACCATGAGTGTAAGCTAGGCTTCACAAGACATGCTTGATCGTGAGTTCTAGGCCTACCTGGAACACATAACAGATTTTCTTAAAACAAACAGACAACAATAAAAATGAGCACTGGGGTTGTAGCCTAAGGGTAGCTTGATTTCTTCCTTTGAGAAAAGGCCTTGAATGTATTCCATTTACTACTCATTTGCACATACAGAGAAATGTTGCTGCCCTTCCCCTCCTCCCCTCACCTCTCTCCTCCTTTTTCCTTCCACTCCTCCATTCTTTCTTCTTATGTCCCTGTTCGCTTATTCACTTGCCTCTTCAGTTATCTCTGTGTTTTCTTAAGTCTTCTGAAACTATCCTTTACTTTCCTGTTATGACTGTGCATTAAATGATTATATGATGTGTTAGAATTACGCTGACAGAAAATGCAGAGTGGCATGTTATAGAAATGTTTACTCAAATTTATAAAGATTATAAATCATATTAGGTATGTCATCTTACATTTGTTTTTCAATAGATCTTTGCATATTAAGGATAGGTATTTTAGGCTGTAAATTTTAAGTTTTTTTTATTTTTTACTAGTTTACTGTTTGTTCTTTTAACTTTGTTAATAGTTCTGTGTTTTCCTTCCTGATACAGATTGTTTTTGTTGAGGTCTTTAGTTTTGTGGTTACTACAAATTTTTCTCTATCATGTCATGGGATTTATTACCTGTTATTTCTTCTGATTCTTCCTAGAATCTGCTATTTTCAACAATTCATTTTCTCTGTTGGACATAAATGACATTTCATAGCCTTGGAAACATAATATATAATATTGAAAATATAAAATATATAAAATAAAATGTGATATTATAAATGCACATTCAATTACATTCTAATATACTCATTCATTTATAGAATATATACATTATAGTATAGATATTCAAATTTAGGTAATCCTGAGTAATTCTGCCATAATATTTTGATTTTTTTCTTACTCCCTGTTAGTACACTGGTGAGTATTGCAAGTGTGGCATAAGTGTTTTGATTTCAATTTTCTTTCTCTTTTCAATCATCGAGTGTTTTTCTTAAAGAAATTTTGAAGGTGATTCTTCCTTAATTCTGGTTTAGAGAACACAACAATGGAAAGTTCAGACATATCCAAAGTGCAATGGCAGACATAACAGACAGGTGTGTAGGCAACTGTGATTTAGTGAGAAACTGTCTAATAGAGAATACTGGACAATATGTGTAGCAGCTGTACCTAATCTACGCAGTGCGATCAAGGAAGTCTTTCTGTAAGTGATGATTCAAAGTCTACGTTTCTGCTACATAGAAAAGAGGTCAACCAAGAAGTCATGGTAAGACAACATATGTGATATTCCTAGGAATAGAAAGTGTGATTTATCTAAGAGACTGAAACAAAGCTCCATTGTGGAGAACTACCAATGATGCCATACAGTTGCTAAAGAGTAAAACTGTTGCCTCAAAATGACCAAGGAAATTGTGGAGGTTTTATTTAGTGTATTCATCAAAAAGTTTGAAAATGAAGAATAACACGATCAGCAGCAGCTGTGATAGAGTTGTTTTCTGTAGGAGAGAGGCTAACTCCCTGCTAGACAGGCTAAGGAGGCAGACACCACGGTGAGCCTAGGGAAAAAGGTGTGAGGAGAATGATAGTATACACGGATTTTCTGAGGAAAGTGATGGAAGGAAATGAAAATAATTAGCTGTTTCTAGGGTTTTAAAATAAGCTCTGGGAAATTTTTAAAAATTAGTTTATTCCTTGATAATCTCATACATGTTTATACCTTCTGGTCACACCCACACCCCACCCTTTCCTACCCTCCTACTTGCCCTCTCTTGCCTCCTCTCCTCTCACCAAATACCCACTTGCCTTCTATGCCTATTTGTTTTGTTTTTGTTAGGTGTGGGTCTACAAACCAGGGCGTGGGTAACTTGCCAGTGTAAGTAACAACACTGAAGACAGGGACTTCCTGGATGAAGTTTCAAAATTAATTATTTGTTGAATAATAGAGTAAAAAAATATTTTTTCTTCCATTCCTAAGCTACTGGATGAAGTCATGGTGCTTTTATAGGTTGATCATTGTGTTATTGATTCAATTTGCCTTCCCCAACTCACCTAATCAACCTACCCTATATTAGAATAGATGCTGTGATTTCTTTACTTGGTTTGCTCCCTTCCCTCCAGAGAAGTCCTTCTGTCTATATGCCAACTAAAGACATTCTACAAAGACACTTGGACCTTGTGTTGTCAGTGGTCTGAAATATCTTTCATTGATGATTATATATGATATTGTGTTTGAATGTTATCGATGTGATGATCATAGGCCTTGGGAGCAGACCAACCCGCCTCTGCCACGTATAAGCTTCTTGATGTGGAGAAATCAACTTCCTGATGTTATACCCTCCTAATAACTCAGTACAATAATAAAGAACTTATCTATTGTGAAGAATAATATTAAGGCTATCCTGCTAATGATTACGAATAATATCTCCAAGATTGTTTCTCAAGTCTGTGGACATGGAAATGGTACATGTGTGTGGTGTGTGGTGACATTTCATATGTCACCTACAGTAACTTTGGATATATACCAAGTGGTATGATTGAATACTTGTAGTATGGGATTCATGAAGGAGAGTGGAATTTTAATAGAGAGCAGACTTTAGTTTTTCCTACTATGTGCTATGTAATGCTGAGGATATTATCTTTTTTCTAGCAATCCTTTTGACCTGACTCAAGGATGAAAATATTTTCACCATGTCTATTCTCCTTGTGGGTAGGAATTCTGCTAGTTATCCATAAACTGCAGGTTCGATAAGGAACATTTTAATTGTAAATTAAACAGTATTGTGAATAATTATTTCAAAAAAATGGACATTAATTTTATTGAATATCATCTGATTATCAATTGTGTTTTCACTTTAGTCTGTGAATATGTATCAAAACAAGAACAATTATAATAAATCCTAAAGGCAACATCATCTAACCATATATCCTGGTATCAGGATGAATAACAGGACTTGGACATTGTTAGAAGACTTATTGGTTGCTTTAGCAGTGGATAAATGTTTGGATTGACCCATCTATAACAATACATGGAGTGCTAGTTGAAGAGAAATTTAGGCATGATCACTATCCAGCATCCTTTCTCCAGAGATGAAGCTGAGGAAGCTTGATCAGTGCAGAATGGTGGAATTGGCTCTACCTAACTCTGATATTTTCATCCATGCCAATTTTGGAGAAATGTGGTTGAAAGTTTAGCTTCATGTCATGACAATCTGAGTTCTCCTATCTCACTTTTAAGGTCCTACATTTGTTATTTTGCAATTATTTTATAAGTTGTTTAAACTCAAGCTGTTATTGTTTGGTTTGGGGTGTGTGTGTGTGTGTGTGTGTGTGTGTGTGTGTGTGTGTGTGTATGTGTGTATGTGTGTGTGTGTGTGTGTGCTAGTGTATATTCAGCTTTTTTTAATCAATATGTACAGATGTTTTGCCTTCGTGTATGTGTTCACCATTGCATGTCTGGTGCTTGAAGAGGCCAGAGGAGACCATTAGATCCATTGGAACTAGAGTTTTAAATGAGTTACTGTGTGGGTGCTAGAAATTGAACCTGGGTCCTCTAAAGAGCAGCCAGTTTTCTTAAATACTGAGCCAGTTTTTCCATCCTAGTTTTTTTCTTTTACAAACAGTTTACATTTTTATTATTATTATGATGTTTATATGGTGTTTATGCTCTTGTATTCTTGTCACAGTGCTCAGGTGCAGGTCAGAGGGAGGCTCTGTGGAGTGCTTCCTCTCTTTCTAACCCATATGTAGTCCAGATCTAAGTCTAGCAGTCAGAACTGTGTAGAAAAGAACTTCATGGCTGACCTATATGCATTGACTGTGCATACGTGGTTTTAACAATTATTTTTTAAATGGCAAATGCAATTTGGATCCCATGTATTCCTTGAGGTTGTAGCAGAATCTTTGTTTTCCTAGCTTTGAGATTTGTGAGATTCCAAATCTTATGTGGATTTATACAAAGATTCCCCAATAGATATCTCATGCCCTTCCCCACCTTCAGTTTTTCTGACCATGTCTATTACCATATATTTTCCCACATCCATCAGAATATCATACCAATTTTGAGCTAAATAAAAATTCGTGAGTAAGGCAATTTAAGTGATGTCTTGAATATTTTAAGGGAGCTGACACTGTCCAATTGTTTTGCCTGGACCCCCTCTGCCTTATCTCTTGCTTTAGATTGAACATTCCCCTTGAAAATTTTCTGTCCCTCCTCTATCTCCTTTTCTGTCCCTCTCCCCCTCTCTCCATCTTCCCACAGACAAAGGCATCCATATATGCTTATATATCTCTTAGGAGGATAGTAAATTTTTTATAATGTCAGTAAATTGCTTGATACAAATTTATATTGGTTTTTCCTCTTTTTTTGCTTAGATGACTAAGGAATACCTATTCAACCAGAGTTCTGGGTTTCAGCTGTAGTTGGTGGTCTAGACACAGTGTGCCAACAGAATTTGGAGTTAGTAAGCAAAACAAAGTTGTCTTTCTGTCTTTAAAGCTCTATTTGCCCACCCATTCTTCTCCAATATCTCCCTATTACAGAGAGCTCAGCAAAGCTACTTTTCTGGTATCCATCTCAGACTTCAATCTCCTCTGGATGGGAAGGAAGAAAGGTTGTACTGCTAGAAATGACATTAAAAAGTGAGTTGTGATCAAGAGAGCAGTTGTGAAGTTAGTTAGGCCAGAAAGAAAGTTGACATGGTACAGTGAGGTTGTGCTTGCTTTTTCTGCTTTGATGTTTCTGCTGGCGAGAAGTAGAATCACCAAAATTTATAAGGGAAACCGTAAACAAAAGAAAGTGCTAAAAATATACTGAGAAGGACTATCTCGTCCTTTGTGGCCATGTGCCATGAAATTCCACTGCTACATCTGCTGGAGCAGGCTTCTGAGGACTGTGGGCTGGCCATCTCCACTCCCTCCCTGTGTCTGACTGGTGACTCCTGACTTCACCTTCCTCTTCCCACAATTCTTCTTGTCTACTAATCCTGCCTATACTTCCTGCCTGGCTACTGGCCAATCAACATTTTATTTATCAACCAATCAGAGCAACACACATTCACAGCATACAGAATGACATTCCACAGCACTATATTATTGTCTGGAAAGGTTGAATCGTCAACTTGACAAAGCCTAGAGACATCTGAGGAAAGCCCAGAATAAGGAACAGCCTGAATCAGATTACCCTGGTGTGTATGTCTGAAGGGTTGGGGCTGAGGGTGGAGCCTTTATTGCTGCACTCAGTCTACTATGGGCACACAATATCTAGGCAGGTATTTCCTGGGCTATATAAGAAAGCTTGTTGAGCATGAGTATGAAAGTAAGCCAACAAACAGCATTCCTACATGGTTTCTGCTTTAAGTTCCTGCCTGAGTTCCTGCCTGAACTTCCTTTATTGATGGACTGTACCCTACCTATATCAGGAAAGAAACACTCCCTTTCTCTGAAATTCTTTTTTTTTTTTTGAGCTGAAGATCGAACCCAGGGCCTTGTGCTTGCTAGGCAAGCACTCTACCACTGAGCTAAATCCTCAGCCCTTGAAACTCTTTTTGTCAGCATGTTTTATCACAGCAACAGAAAAGTCACTGGAAGATTTTGGGGAGTATCTGCTGGCTTGGTTACCCACACGAGCCTTAGAACAATTCCCTTACATACAAAAGAACTATATCCACTCTGAAAATTACTTCCACCAAGGATGCTACTGAGATAAACATTGATGGATTTATAAAGGGTACCAGTTGTTATTTATTTATTGAGTGCAACATTACAAAGGGCCAACTAATAAATAAGACTTTAAGGACCTCATTCCTTGACTCCATAGAAGATATATTGGCTGAGTGTTTACAAATACATCAGCTATTGCTTAGCATTAGAGCTGCATCAGTTCTGTTAGAAATATGTGTAAACTTTCTCACCATGTTTTTCCAATTACTTTCTTCTGCTCGTCTGACCAAAAACATTTGTAACACTCCAATTTATTTTTTTAATGCCCATGCCATGATATGTGATAAAGAAATACCTAGAACTTGAAAATATAAAATAATGAACCCTAAATGTACTTCTAGAAGTTACAACAGAAAAAAATGATGCAAAGTAGCTATATATATTTTCATGGTAGAATCTTAGTAAGAAGCTGCAAAGGAATTATGTGAAGGGTTGGAGGTGACTTTGGGATTGTCTAGTATAACACTTTCCCTTCATATCTCAGTAAAAATCTAAGATGCTGAAAAACCTAAGTGCCCTTCTTAGTGGAATGAAAGTGCTTGATGTATGTCAAGGAAGCAAGATGTCAAGGCAGAACTAAGAAAAGGTACCAAGCCAGGTGACTAAACATAGATAAGAATTATGGGTTAATTTAAGTGTAAGAGCTAGTCAGTAATAAGACTGAGCTAATGGCCAAGCAGTTTTAATTAATATAAGCCTTTTTCTGTTTACTTGGGTCTGAGTATCTGCGGACCGGGTTGGGCACAGGAAAACTTCTGACTACAAATGGTGCCAAAACACGGGGCAAGAGTTTCCACCTAAAATGGGAGAAAGCTTAAAAAACAGATTCTAAAATGGAGCTAAAAACAACTTCCTAGTTGAGACTTTCAGGCCAGCTGCAGCCTGTGGGCTTGAGCTACTCTATGGTGGGTTTGTGGCATGTGGGCTTGACCTGCAGCATGGCAGATTCCCGTTGTGGTACAGAGAGGTGTCTCCAAGCCACACAGTATGCTGCATGATGGATTTAGCCTTTACAATTACAACAAAGAAAGAAAGAACAGAAGGAAGGAAGGAAGGAAGGAAGGAAGGAAGGAAGGAAGGAAGGAAGGAAGGCAGAAAGAAAGAAAGAAAGAAAGAAAGAAAGAAAGAAAGAAAGAAAGAAAAGAAGAAGAGGTTTGGGGGCTACACGCTGCTTTAATAGACCACTGCTTCTGAGAGCTGGTGGCACACTCGTTTCCCAGAGCTGTTGGTAACCCTACTACCGTCATCCTGAAAAGCTGAGGTGGGCGGAGTCAGCAGCCAAGGCTTCAGCTTAAGTATTGGCCACAGTAATTTAAAGCAATAGATTCACAATAAAACAGATTCAGATAAACCTCTAAACGGTTTACAATATGTATAAAAATATATGTAGGCTTGAAAGAGAGAAGAAAAGGAATATAGACAGTTATGTAAAGAAATAGAAAGTTTTTAAAAATAAAGTCTTTAAAGAGAAAGTAAAAGTAATATAAAAATAAGCCATGTAAAGATGGAAATCACTTTGAGAGTCTGGGTTATACTGTTTTGGGAATTTTTAACTACAGAGAGACATTTGATTGTAAAGGCTGCTCAGTTAAACCAATATGTGTATTTTTTATTTTTCTTTATTAAGAAATTTTCTACTCACTCTACATACCACCCACAGATCCCACTTCCTCCCTCCTCCCACCCCCAGCCCTCTCTCCCAAGCTACCCCACATCCCCACATCCCCCAAATCAAAGTCTCCCTTGGGGAGTCAGCAGAGCCCAGCACACTGAGTCTAGGCAGGTCCAAGCCCCTCCCTACTGCACCAAGGCTGCACAAGGTGTCACACCACAGGCACCAAATTCCCAAAAGCCTGCCCATGCACCAGGGACAGATCCTGATCCCCCTGCCAGGGTGCCACCAAACAGTTCAAGCCAAACAACCGTCTTCCATATCCAGAGGGCCTAGTCCAGTCTGATGGGGGCTCCACAGCCACTAGTCTACAGTTCATAGACTTCCACTAGTGTGGCCAGTCATCTCTGCACATCTGCCCATCATGATCTCCATGTCCCCTGCCTGCAGAATCCCTCCTCTCTCTCATTGATTGGATTCCCGGAGCTCAACCTGCTGCCCGGCCATGGATCTCTGCATCTGCCTCCATCGGTCACTGGACAAAGGCTCTATGGTGACAGTTAAGTTATTTGCTAGACTGGTCACCAGATTCAAAGACCTCAACATAAATCCAGTTATACTGAACTTGATAGAAGACAAAGTAGGAAGTAGTCTGGAATGCATTGGCACAGGAGTGCTCTTCCTAAATATAACATCAGTAGCACAGACACTGAGAGCAACAATTAATAAATGGGACCTCCGGAAACTGAGAAGCTTTTGTGGAGCAAAGGACATGGTCAATAAGACAAAAACACAGCCTACAGAATGGGAAAAGATCTTCACCAACCCCACATCTGACAGAGGGCTGATCTCCAAAATATATAAAGAACTCAAAAAGATAGACTTCAAAACATTGAACAATCCAATTAAAAAAAAATGGGCTACAGAGCTTAACAGAGAATTCCCAATATGTATATATTTAAAGGTATCTTGACATCAAATTTTGAATCTAAGGACATGTTGCTTTGGAAAGAAGGCTCTGCTTTTGTTTCCACAGGAAGCAAGAGGCTATGGATTTGTTCCAGGTTAAGATGGATCAGATTTGATCAAGTCAGACCTCTTGAAACTTAACATGTGGTACCTATCAACAAAGATTATAGCCAGTCTTCCTGAGACATTATCTTGAATTTTCTCAGGATCCCAATCAGACTACCAGCGCCCCCTATCAGCAGGAAGCAGCCTAGAATACTACACCCACATTCCCCCCAAAAATGGACTATGGATGTTTGTCTTTGTTTAGGTTGTTGGTTACAAATTGTTATTGGTCATAGTCAATCTCTTTTTAAAAGAAGAAAGGGGGATGTTATAAAGAAATACAGAATATAGATAAGATAGGATAAAAGGGTAGATTACTGAACCTAATTTTAAAGAGCAAAAGCTTGTTTGAAATGTTTTACATTGCTATGGATTTTAGTTTATTGATAGAAATTTAAAGTTAATTTTGTTATACTATATATATATATATTTCTACTCTTGATTAAGGTATTATATTTGTACAACTCATTTGAAATTTTAATGTATAATTAAGAAATACAGATTAATAATTAGTCTTCTATGATAGTCAAACTTATAGTCATGTTAGTTAAGTTTTCTAGATATACATAGATATATTTCAGTTAGATAAGTGATCTTCAAACACTTCAAAGACCTATAGAATATGACATTTAAAATATTTTAAAAACTTAGATTTTTCTGGACAGTGAGACATGTCTGCTCCTGGCAGCACTGATTTACTTCAAAGAGAAAGATGGGCATTGAAGGCATTCCATATAGAGTTTATTTTCTTCTTGGCAAACATAGCCATTTGGTAAGAAACTGTTCTTACCTGGACTGCTTGACAAAATGTTATATTGACTGACTGGACATGCAGGACCCATAGCAAGGTAACCACTGAACTTTGCAAGGCAAGATGGTTCTTTAGATTCCTGCTTCACAGAGGAGACTGCCAGATAGTCTACAGGACACACAGAAAGAGTGACTGAAAAACTCTAGACCTATAGGCTGAAGATGGATGCTCAAAAGTTGCAGAGAAACTTTGGGTAACTGTCCAGCTGTCTCTGTCATTCTAGATTTTTGGAAGTTGCTTACAATGCTCTTCCTATTTACTTAGGGAATATTATATCCTTCTGAGGTCTTTGATGTAACTGAAGACTAGATAGTTATAATTTTCCTTGGTTATGATAAAAGATAAATTAGATATGAAACTGTAGACTCAAAAATATAGGATAGATAGAGTGTTTTCTTTCATTTTGCCAAATATAAATAGACTAGATATTGTAACTGTAATTCTTGCTTGATAACTATTTTGTTTTATGTAATGTTACTATGTTAAAGTTAAATTCTTCCTTTTTGATTAGAAAGAAAAGGGAAAGTGCTGTGGAATGTCATTCTGTATGCTGTGAATGTGTGTTGCTCTGATTGATTGATAAATAAAATGTTGATTGGCCAGTAGCCAGGCAAGAAGTATAGGTGGGATAATAATCAAGGAGAATTCTGGGAAGAGGAAGGCTAAGTCAGGAGTTACCAGCCAGACACAGAGGAAGCAAGATGTCAAGGCAGAACTGAGAAAAAGTACCAAGCCAGGTGACTAAACATAGATAAGAATTATGGATTAATGGGTTAATTTAAGTGTAAGAACTAGTCAGTAATAAGCCTGAGCTAATGGCCAAGCAGTTTTAATTAGTATAAGCCTCTGTCTGTTTACTTGGGTCTGAGCGGTTGCATACTGGGCAGGACACAGGAAAACTTCTGACTACAATATAGTATTTCCAGATATCCAGAGCAAACCCATGTGAATAGTTTGAAACACCTTTAGCTGGACATATTGATACATGCCTTTAATTCCAGCACTCCAGAGGCAGAAGTTAGACATATTTCTGAGTTTGAGGCCAGTCTTGTCTACATAGTGTATTCCAAGACATCCAAGGCTAAACAGAAAGACTGTTTCTCAAACCAACTGACCCACCAAGCAACAAACAAACAAACTTCTATGGATAGGTCATGGTACTTACTTATTTATTACAATGTACATGCTATGCAAAATATTCTACATTATTGTTTTGGGAGTGATGACAAGGAAAACAAGTCAGTAAATATTAAGCATTTGTCATGAATAGGTCTGATTCAAGATCCTATGGATCAGGTGCAGAATTTGGAGCTATGGAGAGCTACCAATATTTGGGAATCAAATGAAAACCTATGAACTGTGACTATCTTTCTAGATTATATCATGAAGATTTCATATCTGTTTATTTTTTTAGCAACATAGCTGAAGGAATGAAACACAAAAACCTACTTTGTACTACTTCTTGAGAACAGTGTTTGACCTGATGAATGGTGACCATGGATTTCTGGAGTCAAAGCCTTTGCTTTCTATTCTGGTCCAGGTTGTATTTCTGTCCAACTGACTGAAAAACAATGCATCTCTTACCAACACAAAGCATAATCTTGCTCAATCAGGCTTTATAGATGGAGAACAAGATTGACATATTCTGGTTGAAAATTCTGTCAGTAAATGAGGAATGTTTCAAAGGAAAGGAAT
>CABHPQ010149908.1:13857-48728 GCA_902168405.1 Peromyscus aztecus
CTCTCTCTCTCTCTCTCTCTCTCTCTCTCTCTCTCTCTCTCTCTCTCCCTCTCTCTCTCTCTCTCTCTTTGGATTCTCATTTCAGACACTAGGTAGCTGTTTTGAAATACCCTGGGATTTCTACTGTTCTCAGCAGACTTGGTAAGTCAATTAATATATCAGATATTTCAAAAGGAAAAATTACTTAAAAGAGAAAATTTTGCCCACATAAAAAATGGGTATTATCTGTACAATAAAAGGAAACTGATCTTCGTTTGATAAAACTTTAGGCAGTCTGAAAATGGAAAAATTATATGAGAAGATCAATGTTGATGGGATGTACATTACACCAATTATGCATATTATTACTTTACTTATCCTTATTTTACAATTTAAAAAGATAGTCAATTAAGTGTCAGGATAAAAGCTTTAGAAAAACCTGTTAAAATGAATTATAGAGAAATTCAGACTCAGACAGAAGAATTTAAGGGTGAAATTATTTCAGGATTGGATTATAAGGTTACAGAAAGAAAGCCTGTTTTCAAACAATCAAACTTAATTTATCTGGTAACTGTACAGCAGCTACCTGGTCAAGTGAATGTACAAAATAATTGGACTCCAATTGAAATGTTAGATTTAAGAAGGTTTAAGGAGGCAATCATATCTTATGGCATGCATTCCCTATTTGTAAAGCAAATGTTAAACTCCTGCTCAATTTGTAATAAGATTATTCCCCAGGCCTGGAAGAGCTGGTAAATGCTGTCCTGGAACCTGGAGCATAACTGCAGTGGCACATATGGTTCAGAGATGAGGTTAAAACCGTAGAAAGTCAGTGGAGGGCAAGAGGTGTGGAAATCTCCCAGGATCAGCTTCTTAGAGAAGACCAATATGCTGAAATACAAAGACTATATTTATATGATAACCAAACCCTAATTCTATGTTCAATGGTAGCCATGAATGCATGGGACAGAATTGAGGAAACAGAAAAGGATACTGAGTCATTCACAAAAGTTATACAGGGCCAAAAAGAATCCTTCAGGGATTTCTTACAAAGACTGACTTCAGCAGTAAATAGAATGGTCCTCAGTTCAGAAGCTAGCCAGATAACAATCAAATCTTTGGCTTTTGAGAACACGAATGTAGCATGCAAGAGAATAATCAGGTCATTAAAAGTAAGATCTGCACCCTTAGAAGATTGGATTAGAGACACAATTAATGTTGAATCTCATGGCCATGATGATATGTGGATAGGAGAAGCAGTTTCAAGAGGTTTGAGGAATGTCAGATGTTTTGGATGTGGAAAACAAGGTCATTTGAAAAAGGACTGTAAACAGGGCATTCCTAGAAACAATGTTTCTTCAAGGAACAATGACAACAGAATGCCCCTTCTTTCTGGAGCATGCAGAAGGTGTAGTAAGGGTAAACATTGGACCGACGAATGTAGATCAACAAGGGACAGTAATCCTTTGCCTCCATCAGGAAACTCCCAGAGGGGCCTCAGGCAGACCCCCACAGCAAATCCAGTTCAGACATTTCTTGCAGTTGTAGATCAAACATCTTCTCAGAGCAATTAAATAACCAAATGCCTATTGGAATAAACTAAGCTGCTCAGGGTGATGGAACAGCTGAGACAGAGAGAACAGAAAATTCAGGAGTAACCATAAAGAAAAATTTTGGGCAAACTTCTATAAATGAACAAAGACCAAAATTAACAATAACAATAAATGATATTTTGATTTCTGATCTGGTAGACACAGGTGCTGATGTGACAATAATTGCACCAGAATTTTTGCATCCAACTTGGCTTCTTCAGGAGGTAAACGTTCAGCTGTTAGGAATTGGAACATTATTTCAAGTGAAACAGAGTGCAAGATGGCTCAAATGTATAGGTCCAGAAGGACAGAGAGGAAAATTAAAACCATATGGGGCTAACATAGCTATGAACTTATGGAGTTGAGACCTGTTACAACTTTGGAATACTCAGATTAACATCCCTCCAACCTCAGAAACAAATCATAAACTAACACATGTTTCTGAGAGAAATATTAAAAGGTATTATTCTAATGAGTCGTGTCCAGCCATCCATATTATACAAGAACAGGGCACAACAACTGATGATCTTCCAAAGACACCAACAGCTCTACCTTTAAAATGGTTAACAGACAAGCCTGTATGGGCTCAGCAATGGCCTTTAACAACAAAGAAACTATAGGCTTTAGAACACCTGGTAGAAGAGCAGTTAAATGCTCAGCATATTGAAAAATCAACCAGCCCTTGGAATTCTCCTGTATTTGTTGTTAAAAAGAAATCTGGTAAATGGAGAATGGTAACAGACCTTAGAGCAATTAACAAAGTAATTCAGCGAATGGGCTCTCTACAATCTGGTATCCCTTTGCCTACTCTGTTACTAAAAGATGGCCTCTCATAGTTATTGATATAAAAGATTGTTACTTTCCAATACCCTTACAAGAAAAAGACAGAAAAAGATTTGCCTTCATGGTGTCTACTTATAATAATTCTCAACTGGTTAAGAGATATCAATGGAGGGTCCTACCACAGGGAATGTTAAAAAGCCCAACCCTGTGCCAATATTTTGTACAACAGCCATTGGAAGTGATATGTAAAAAAATTTCCTAAATCCAAAATTTATCATAATATGGATGATATTTTACTAGCTGACTCAAATTCAGATACTGTAGAAAGAATGTTTGAAGAAGTAAAGAAAATTGTGCCTTGCTGGGGATTACAAATTGCTCCTGAAAAGATACAAAGAGGAGATTCTATTAATTAGTTAGGATATAAAAATAGAGCTACAAAAAAATTAGACCCCAAAAGGTACAAATTAGGAGAGATCAACTACAGACTCTTAATGACTTTCAAAGATTATTTAGAGACATTTCTCATCCATGAACTATTGTTGGAGTGAAAAAAAAGATTAACTGAATAATTTGTTCAAAACCTTAGAAGGTGAAAAGGACTTAAATAGTCCAAGAGAATTATCACCTGAAGTTAAGAAAGAATTGGCCTTGGTAGAACAGAAAGTGCAGGAAGGACATATGGATCATATTGATCCAAAGCTGGATTGCATTTTGGTTAATTTACCCTCTAGGCATTCTCCTACAGGAATATCAATGCAGAGGGAAGATATTATATTGGAATGGATATTTTTACCAAATAGAGTAAAAAGTTAAAAACTTATGTGGAAAAAAAAACCCTCTGACTTTATTTTGAAAGGAAAACTGAGGCTTCATCAATTAGCAGGAATATACTCAGCAGAAATTGTCATACTTTTAACTAAGAAGAACATTGAAAAATTATGTGCAGTAAGTGAACCTTGGCAAGGAGCTTGCAGTAATTTTTTGGGAGAAATTAACAGCAAATATCCCAAAAGTGATAGAATTGATCTTAAAAGAGAGCTGATTGGATTTTGCCTTGAATTGTATGGGAGTTCCTATCTGGAGCTCGTACATTTTATACAGATGCAAACAAACAAGGAAAGGCAGGTTACAAATCAGAAAATTTAAGTAAAGTGGTTCAAAGTCCTTATAATTCAGTTCAAAAATTGGAATTGTATGCTATTCTGTTGGTATTAATAGATTTTTCAGAACCTCTTCATATAGTTACTGACTCTCAGTATGCTGAAAGAGTGGTATTACATATTGAGACTGCAGAATTTATCCCTGTTGAGTCAGAATTAACTTCACTATTTATTCAGTTACAAGACATAATCAGGAATAGGAGTCATCTATTCCTATATATAACTCACATCCAATCCCATATGTGTCTGCTAGGCCCTCTAGCACAAGGTAATGATGAGATTGATAAATTATTGATAGGAAATGTGCTGGAGGCCTCAGAATTTTATAAAAAACATCATGTGAATAGTAAAGGTTTAAAAAGGGATTTTTCTACAACCTGGTAACAAGCCAAGGAAACTGTAAGGAAATGTCCTACTTGTTCGTTTTACATTCAGATGCCATTACCAGCAGGATGTTACCCAAAGGGTAGTCAGAAGAATAAAATCTGGTAGATGGATGTGTTTCACTTTGCAGAAATTGGAAAATTGAAATATGTCCACCATATCATTGATACTTACTCATGATTTCAATGGGCAACTGCTTTGAGTTCTGAAAAAGCTGATTCTGTAATCATTCATGTGCTAGAAGTTATGGCCATCATGGGTATACCTGCACAAATTAAAACTGACAATGCCTCAGTATATGTCTCTGTTAAAATGAAGCAGTTTTTTGCTTATTACAATATAAAGCATATTACAGGTATACCACATAATCATACAGGCCAAGTAGTTATAGAAAGATCAAACAGAACTCTAAAAGATATGCTAAATAAACAGAAAGGGGTAACAAAAAAAAACCCCAGAAATAGACTGCATAATGCTCTATTAACTTTGAATTTTCTCAATGCTAATGAGAAAGGAACAACAACTGCAGAAAGACATTGGATAATAGAAAAAACTACAGAATTAAATCAGCCTATATACTTTAAGGATGTGCTGACCTCAGAATGGAAACCAGGATATGTGTTACATTCGGGACAAGGTGTTGCTTTTGTTTCTACAGGAGAAGATAATTTGTGGATACCGTCAAAATTGATAAAGATTCGATTTGAACAAGAGAGACCACTTAATTAGAAGAGGTGATAGTTCATCAACCAGTGACCATCCAATTTAAACTTACATCATTAACACATGCCTTTTCATTTAATCATATGTAACTTGCCAAAAAGGAACCTTCTCAAAGTTAGTCTTGGGGAAAGGTTTTTGTTTTTGTCTTTTAGGAGAATGAAGGCTAAGGAATTTGAAGAACACTGGACAAATCATCTAAAAATTTCCCAAGAAAAGGAGTAAAATTGTCTATTGGTATATCATCTTTAAAATTTCATAAGTCTTCCTAAATGTTTGTTTCTGCTCTTCTCTAAAGACATTTAACACTAATGGTCATCTTGTATTCCCAGTTCAATTAAAACTTAAAGCTGGCTTTGGAGTTGGAGAATGGCTCTCTCCTTCTTTAAACCCAAGCATGTTGTTAAAAGGAAAATGCAAACTCTCTGTATTATGCCAGAAGAAAGAGCTCTCTTCTGATATGGGACAGGAGAAAACAAACAAACAAAAAAGACTTTAAGGGACTATTCTATTACCACTAATCTCAATTCTTTGATTCTATTCTGATTCTTTAAACTTTTCTTAAAGTATGAATTTTATATCAAAATTTACAAGATTAATATTTATATGTATATATATTAAAGAGGTGTAAGTGTATAAATTTGAAAGACAATTTAAGATTGTACTGTTAATTATATAAGTTAGGATAGATAGTGAATCAGGTAAATTTTGGACTTACCAAAATAGGATAGATAATGGAATTATTTTCTCTGAATTTGTCAAATGCAAATGGACTAGGCATTGTTTAGGTGTTTATTGCTTGTATAGTTATTGTACTTATTGTATATAGTTTTTCTTATATTAGTTATAACTTTTTTCTTTTTATTAGAATAGAAGGGGGAAGTGTAGTGATATTTTATTTGTGCTGAAATGTGATTTTATTTGTATGTTAATAAAGTTGCATGGAGATCAGAGCTAAGAGCAAGCCATTTAGCAGAAGCCTGGCAGTGGTGGCACATGCCTTTAATCTGATCACATGGCAGGTAGAATCTCTGTGTGTTCAAGGACACAGCCAAGTGGTGACCTGAACCTTTAATCTCAGTATGAACCATAGAGACCTAGAGGTCTGTATAGACAGGCAGTGATGAGGAAGTCATGTGGTTGGGTTGAGAACCAATGAGAAGGCAAAACAGAAAGGCAATAAAAAGATGGGACACAGGGGAAAGACAACAGCGAGTTGTAATATAAGGTAGTCTTACCTCTTGGCTACTGCTCTATCTCTGGGCTTTTAACTCTTTATTTGACTCTGTGTTTCTTATTTAATAGGACTATTTAGAATTAAATCTACAGTTTGCCTTGTATATCAGTCTTTCTTTGGTGCAGTTTTCCCTAACTATGAGGAGGTGTGGCCTTACTGGAGGAAGTGTGTCACATTCCCTTTTTGCTACTGGCTGATATGGATCTTAGAAGTCTATGCTCTTTGTCCAGCACCATGTTTGCCTGCATGCTGCCATTATTCCTGCTATGATGATAAAGGACTAAACCTCAAACTCTAAGCAAGCCCCAATTAAATATTTTCCTTTATAAGAGTTGCCATAGGCATGGTGTCTCTTCATAGCATTAAATTAACTAAGACAGCTACTAATATTCTGGATAAGGTAGAATGGCTTTCCCAGCTATAATAAATAAGTAAGTTCTATATTCTAAATATTTGCAGTTGTAAACTTACTATATGTTTTAATTTATTTTTTTCCTTTAGATCTTGTTGTTATTGTTAATCTAACCAAATGAGATTAACAATGTGCAAGCTTTATTTTCTGTCAGCCAGGGCTTTCAACCTAAAATGGGATTTGAGAAAATAACATTGAACGTAGGAAAAAATGGGCTTATATAGACAAAAAAAAACCAAAAAACAACAACCAAAAAGAACTGTGTGCTAGGGAGTTTCTGAGAGTTTTTAGTTACATAGAAACTTGGCAGAACATTTCAAAATTATTTGGAAGAATAACATTTCAATGTGGATGTCATGATATAGGGTATGGAACATATCAAATTCCAGAAAATGAGTCAAGATCTGATCTAATCCAAGTTGTACAGAAAACAAGAGTGGACTTGTTTTGACCTTGTAACAGATGGCTGTTAATGCAGTCAGGCTGGTTCATCAATTATAATACATTCTCAGGACTTAATTTTTTGTTTTTGTTTATGTTTTTTTAATAACAGAGTCTTGCTATATAGCTGCCTTCCCTATTTCTCCCGCTTCTGCTTGAGGCACATAGATTCAGCTTCCAGTTTGAGCTGCATGTCACTGCCCCATTCCTGCCAACCCATGGTTGCCTTATTGAGTCCAGTTGCTTGGGAGTAGAATTTTCCTGTTGGCCAGCAGTTTCCTTTGCAACCCCCATGTTCTACCCTCATGATTTCCATGCCAGAGCATTGATCAGTGTTCCCCACAACCATATGGGGATGGGCCAGCTGCTTTGAGCAATTGCTCAGCATCTGGTCTAGATGCTTTGAGCATTCACTCAAGTTCTGTGCCAGAAGCATGCACTCACCAGTTGGACCAGCTACTTTGAACCATCACTTAGAGTGCTGAGCCTGAGTCACCTTGGCATTCCCACTCTATCTGTTGGTCAAACATCAAATTACATCTACCATAATTATTCAAGGATCTGACCTGTAGTAAATGACTCTTAAATGGTAAACTAATAAACAAATAAGTATATAACTTAAATAACTAATTAATTAAAAAAGACAAGAAGAAGGTGAAGCAATAAAGAGATAGGACAATCTTAAAACCCTTCCCAGGTCAATGACTGTGAATATCACAATGCAAGAGATTAGGCCCCTGCTCACTGTTCCTATGGACAGGATTCTAGAAAAATTTACTGAAGAGATAAACATAGCTGGGATCAATACACTCTCAGTCATAATTGTTATTCACCTGGCAATTCATTTCTTATTCTTTAAAAACGGTTTGATAACAGTGCTAAACATGAGAAATTGACTGAAAAAGTGTAAAACTTGGAAAATGATAATGATAAATGGGCTGAAAGGCTACATGTCTTGAAATATAATATGCAAGCCTTACAGATAGTCATCAAAGAGGATAAAACAGCTTTGACTGATAAGCCAAAACCTTTAGAGGTATTTATAAACAAGGAGAACAAAAAAGTAACTGATAATATGCAAGCTTTGGAACAGCTTACTAGTCAGGAGATACAAACCCTACAAAAGACAATTGCTGGAAAATTCCATACCTTAGAAAGATTTATTAGAACTTATAATAAAAGCATTCAAACACAAACAGAAGAATTTAGAGGAGAACCAGCCACACCATTACCTTTTAGAATTACAGAAAAGTGGCCTAAGGTGGTTACTCCACCACCCATTATATTTATCCTGTTACCATTTATGAAAGGCTACTAAGTGACAAGTATCCCCAAGGATATACAAAATATAAATGGTATCCTATACAAATGTTAGACTTGGTATTAAAGAAACAACATATGTGAGGCAGATGTTGAATACATGGTCCTCTCAGAAAAAATTCCTCCAAAGGACTGGAAACAACTAGTCATAGTAGTACTCAGCTAGCATATGGTCCTCAGCTAGAATGGCCTTAGAGAAGCTAAGGCCATTGAATAGCAAAATAATGCTAGAGATTTTGAGATCTCCCAGGATTAAATACTTGGTGAAGGCAGTTATGCTGATATAAATATGATGCACATACCTTGTACTTGTGCTATACAGCAGCCTTAAATGTTTGGTACAATATTTAAAAGTTTGGAAAGAGGACTGAGCCATATACTAAGGTTATATAAGGCTCAAAAGAATCCTTCACTGAATTTTTGCAAAATTTCACTTCAGTCATAAATAGAATATCAGACCCAGAATCTAGGTGAGTACTGAATCAGTCTCTGGACTTTTAGAATGCTAATTTACAAAGAAAAAGGATATTTTGGCCATTAAAAGTCAGATCAGCACCCACGGAAGAATGGATCCAATACATGGTCAATATTGAATCTCTTGACTATGAAAATGCTTGGGCATAAGGAAGAATCAAAATGTCAAATATTTTAATTGTGGTAAACAAGGTCATCTCAGAAGAAATTATAGGCAGGGCATTGCTAGAAACAATGTTTCTTCCAGGGACAAATCAAACAGAAGGCTCTAATCTTCTAGATTATGCAGAAGATGCCACAATGGCCAACACTGGACCAATGAATCAGATCATCGAGGGACAAGCAAGGCATTTACCATTGGGAAATGCCTTTTGGGGCTCTTGTAGACCTCCATGTGGAACATGGTTCAGTCATTCCCTGTTACCATGGGGGAAACTCTTTCCCAGAGCAATTGAAGGATCTAGTGCCTATGGCAAAAAATCAAACTGCTCTAAATGATACAATGGCTTTAGAAGATAAAGCAAAAGTTCCAGGAGAAACCATAATGTAACTATTTTGGGAAACTTCAATAAATGATCAAAGACTAAGGCTAAGGGTACAAATAAATGACATTGTAATTGAAAGTCTTCTGGACACAGGGGCAGATGGAACTATGATTACATCAGAACCATGGCTTCCAAAGTGGTGCTCTTCAGGAGGTAGATGTTCAGTTTTTAGGGATTTAATCCTTATCTCAGATAAAACAAAGTTCAAGATAGGTTGAATGTATAGGTCCAGAAGGTGAGAGAGGAAAATTGAAGTCACATGGGGTTAATATAGCAATGGATTTATGGAGTCATGACTTTTTACAGCAAAGGAATACCCCAATTAACATTCCTCAAATTTCAGAAACAGACCATAAACCAACACAAGTCTCTGAGAAAAATATTAAAAGATATTATAAAGAACAGTCACTGACCATTCAGGGTGTACAAAAACAGAGCACAACAGCTGATGATCTTTCAAAAGTATCAACAGCCCTACCATTAAAATGGTTAAGTGACAAGCTTGTCTGGGTAGAACAATGGCCTTTGACATCAGAAAAATTAAAGAGAATCAACCAGCCCTTCGAATTCTCCTGTATTTGTTATTAAAATGAAATTTGAAAAATAGAGAAGGCTGAATGCCCTTGTCCTCGCTGTTACCTAAAGAATGGCATATTATAGTTATTGATTTATAGAACTTTTTCCTCACTATACCTCTACAAGAAAAGAATAAGGAAAAATTTGCCTTCATGGTGACTACTTATAATAATTCTCAGCCTGTTCAAAGATATCTATGTAAGATTCTCCCACAAGGGATGCTAAACAGTCCCACCATGGGCCAATATTTTATATGACAGCCATTGGAAATAATTCATGTATAGTTTCCTCAATTTATAATTTACCATTATATTAATGATATCTTGTTAGCTGATTCAAATGTAGACACTTTAGACAATTTGTTTATAGAAGTAAAGAAAGTTTTACCTTGCTGGAGATTACAAATTGCTCCTGAAAAATACAGTGAGGAGATTCTATTAATTATTTAGGGTATAAAATAGGTCTACAAAAATTCAACCATAAAAGGTATAAATTAGGAGAAATCAATGGCAAACTCTTAATGACTTCCAAAGATTTCTGAGAGTAACAACTTAAGAACTGAGTAACATGTTTCAAGCCTTAAAAGGAAACACAACTTAAATAGTCCCAGAGAATTATCAGCAGAAGCTGAGAGAGAATTATCTTTCGTGTAAAGAAAATTATAGGATGCACATGTGAATTGTTTGGATCCAGAGCTTGATTGTATTCTGGTTATACTAAAGTCTATGCATTCCCTTACAGGGATTTTAATGTGGAGACAAAATATTATCTTAGAATGGATACTTCTACTACACAAACAGGGTAAAAAAAATCAAAGACATATGGAAAGGATTTCTGAGTTGGTTCTAAAAGGAAAATTAAGACTTTATAAACTCATAGAAATGAACCTAGCAGAAATTGTAATACCTTTTACTAATGCTGAAATTTCTTCTTTGTGGGCAGAAAATGAACATTGACAAAGAGTTTTCAGTAATTTTTTGAGAGAGATTAATAACAGATATCCCAAATGCAAGAGACTTCAACTCATAAAAAGAACCAGTTGGGTCCTTTCTCACCTTGTATGGGGAACACTAATAGCTGGAGCCCCTACATTCTATATTGATGTAAATAAATCAGGAAAGGTACTATAAAAATCAGGAAATTTAAGTAAAGTGGCTCAAGGCCCTTAGGATTCTGCCCAAAAGTCAGAATTATATGTCATTCTTAAGGTATTCATCTACCTTACAGAACTTCTTAATATACTTGCTGACTCCCTATATGCAGACAGAGATATTTTACACATTTATTCTTGATGAATCAGAATTAACTTCACTATTTATATAATTACAGGAATTTATTCTTGATGAATCAGAATTAACTTCACTATTTATATAATTACAGGAAATAGAAATAAAGATTTTATATATATAAAAAACATATCAGATCCCATATGTTCCTGCTGGGCCCTCTAGCACAAGGTAATAATGAACTCTATCAGCTATTAGTAGGAAATGTGCTGGAGGCCTCAAAATTTCATGAGAAACACCATGTCAATAGCAATGATTTGAAAAGGGATTATTTCATCACTTGGCAATATGCCAAGGAAATTGTGAAAAATAGTCCTACTTGTTCTTTGTATAATCAAACTCAATTATCTGCAGAGAGCAACCCTAAGGGTACTCAAAAATGAGATTTGGCAAATGGATGTGTTTTCTTTTTGCATAGTTTGGAAAATTAAGATATGTACACCATACCATAGATATATATTCAGAATTTCAATGGACAAATGCTTTGAATTCTGAAAAGGCAGGTTCTGTAATTACACATATATTAGAAGTCATGGCCATCATGGGAATATCTGTACAAATTAAGACTGACAATGCCTTATCATATGTCTCTAATAAAATGAATTTTTTTGCATATTACAACATAAAGCATATTCCAGTTTTACCACACAATCCAATAGGAAAAGCAATTGTATAAAGATCAAATTGAACTTTAAAAGAAATGCTAAATAAGCAGAAAGGAGTAATAAAAACTCACAGAGACAGATCACATAATGCTTGATTAACTCTAAATTTTCTAAATGCTACTGAGAAAGGAACAAGAGCTGTGTAGAGACATTGAGCAATAGAAAAAAACTACAGAGTTAAATCAGCCTGTGTTCTTTAAAGATGTGTTAACCTCAGAATGGAAACCAGGATATGTGTTACATTGAGGAAGGAGTTTTGCTTTTGTTTCCAAAGAAGAGTTATGGATACCATCAAAATTAATGAAGATTTGATTTGAACAGGAGAGATCTCTTGATTAGGAGAAGTGATTGCTCATCAGCCAATATGGTGATTCATGCTGAAAGGAAAAACTCACCAATTAGTGTCAGGACAGAGTTTTGTTTTTGTCTTTTTGGGAGAATAAAAATTATACATCTTAAGGATGTTAAGTACCTTTGGACAGATAGACATCTATAGAAGGAGGGAGAACTGTCTGAAAACTTTACCAAGAGATGAAACAATCTGGCATGATGGTATAACTATTTCTACAGGTTAAAATCTCTTTACCTTTTGAAATATTTATTGTCCCAACTCAATTGAAAAATAAAGGTGGCTTTGGAGTTAGAGTGTAGCTCTCTCCTTCTCTAAACCCAAGCATGTTGTTAAAAGAAAATTCAGAGTCTCTGTCTCACATCAGAGGATTTGCTTGGTATTGGACAAATGACAACCAAAATCTAGGAATTATTGTCACAAATCTCTTTCCTTGAAAATTTAATTTGACTCTTTAAAGTTTTTATTTAGGTATATTACTATCTTAAAAATTAAACTTTCCACTCTGATATTAGTGAAGTTTAAGTTTTCCACAGTGAACAATAAATTTTCCTAAAAGTGATCTCTGAAGTCTACAAAAGGATAATGGGACCCCCCAACAATGATACTACCTGAATCACTATAATGCCTTTAAGCCAATAAACACCATCCAAAGATTGGTTTTGAACTACAAACTGCTCAATACAATTCTAAGGTGGCTAACGGAGATGGTCCACTGTCTTGCACAACTCCAGTCAGAACTTCAGATAAGCTTTACCCATTATTCAGAGACTGACTACAAATGTTGCAGCTAGTTCTACTAAGACTTAACCATGATTTCAGTGCTTTCCTCCTGAGTAAATGTTCAGTTCTAGACATATTGGTAAATGCAGTTCAAGGAGAATCACCTATTTATTGAAAACACAGTGTTTCTTATAAAGGGACTCTCTGTTGTATTTACAATCATGAATGCATTTGAAAGACATGTTGCCTCTTTGTTTAGAAACAAGAGTGATTTTCTTAAAAGCAAAGTCACTGTTCTAGTCATATTCAAATAGCCTGTTGAAAGACAACTTGCCTCTGTCACTAGCAAGTACAATGCATTGTACGTAAGAAAACCTGCTGTTCTTATCATGTTCCTAAGCAAAGTTGAAAGAAAAATCACCTCTGTTAGTAAAAAACACAGTGCATTTCTCCTGAGTAAACTCTCTGTTCTAGTCATATTAGGAAATGCAGTTGAAAGAGAAGTGACCTCTTTATTGAGAACACAGTGTTTTCTTGTAAGGGAACACACTGTACTATTCAGATTCATAAATGATGTTGAAAGACATGTACCTTCTTTGCTTAGAAACAACAGAACTGAGTGCAGGCACAAAGACTAGGCAGCAGATACTTTCCCTACCCTACTCACCAAACCAATCATCCCTAGTGGTACCAGTGACCACTGGAGGCATAAGCCCACCCTGCACCAATTGGGGCCAGGTAAGGCCCCATCTCCAGACTGGACAGAGCAGTTCTCTAATCCCTAGGCCTGAGGGGAACATTCTGTGCCCATACCCCCAACCCCAGCCAATGCAGCCCTAGAGACTGGGCAGCAGATTATTTCCCCACCCTACTAACCAAAGCAATCATCCCTTGCAACACTAGTGACCACCAGAACCATAGCTCCACCCTGCACTGACTAGAAACAGGTAAGGCCCTATGTCAGCATTGGGCAGAAAAGGTCTCTAGCCTTGGGTCCCAGGGCACATTCCTTACCCTTCCTCACATCCATTGGAGCCCTAGGGACCAGGAAGCTGCCTCTTTCCCTGCAGCACCAGTGACCACCAGAGCCATTAGTCCTGCACTGATTGGGAATAGCTGCTCCCTGAGACAGAGACTACTAGCACCAATTAGACTAAGAGCTGCTCTCTGAGACACAGAGTCTATCAGCACTGATTGGATCAGGAGCTCTGATTAGACCAAGAGCTCTAATTGGGCCAACAGTGTCAATCGGACCAAGAGTAGCTCCCTCAGACACAGACACAACTTGCACTGAGTGGAGGAAGAGATGAGTAGATGTCAGTGCAAAAATATACTCAACAACATAAATACAAACATGGCACCATCAGAACCTAGTGATTCTACATCAGCAAGACCTGAACATTCCAAGACAGAAGAAGCAGAAGAAATTGACCTTAAAATGATTTTAAGAAGATAATAGAGGTCTTTAAAGAGGAGATGAAAAATTCCCTTAAAGAAATCGAGGAAAAGACAAACCAAACATTGGAAGAAATCAATTAATCTCTTAAAGAAAGCCAAGAAATAGCAATTAAGAGGTGAAGGAAACAGTTCAAGATTTAAAAAATGAAATAGAGGCAATAAAAAAGACACAAATTGAGGGAATGCTGGAAATGGAAAATCTGAGTAAACAAAAAGGAACTACAAATGCAAGAATAACCAACAGAATGCAAGAGATGGAAAAGAGAATCTCTGGCATTGAAGATATGACAGAGGAAATAGATTAGTCAGTCAAAGAAAACACTGAATCTAACAAAGTCCAGGAAAGCTAAGAATAATAGGGATAGAAGAAGGAGAATACCAACTCAAAGGCACAGAAAATATATTCAACAACACCATAGAAGAAAACTCTCCCAACCTAAAGAAGGAAATGCCTGTGAAGATACAAGAAGGCTACAGAACACCAAATAGATTGAATCAAAAAAGTCCCCTCACCACATAATAATTAAACCACTAATTTACAGAATAAGTAAAAATATTAAGAGCAGCAAAGAAAAAAGACCAAGGAATACATAAAGGCAGACCCATCAGAATAACACCTGATTTCTCAATGGAGATTCTGAAAGCAAGATCCTGGACAGACGTTGTGCACACACAAAGAGACCATGGATGCCAATCCACAGTATTATACCCAGCAAAACTCTCAATCTCCATAGATGAAGTAAACAAAACATTCCATGATAAAACTAGATTAAACAATACATATCCACAAATCCAGCCCTATAGAAAGCACTAGAAGAAAAAAATTCAATCTAAGGAAGTTAGACACACCCATGAAAACACAGGCAATAGATAATCCCACACTAACAAATACCAAAGAAGAGAAAAACAACACTACCACCCAAAATTAATAAGATTAACAATCACTGGTCATTAATATCCATTAATATCAATGGTCTCCATTCACCTATAAAAAGACACAGGCTAACAGAATGGATATGAAAACATAATCCATCCTTCTGCTGCATACCAGAAACACACCTCAACTTCAAAGACAGATACTACTTCAGAGTAAAAGGCTAGTGAAAGACTTTCCAATCAAATGAACTTTAGAAGCAAGCTGGTAGTATCTAATAAAATAGATTCAAACTAAAATCAACCAAAAGAGATTGGAAAGACATTACATATTTATCACAGGGAAAATTCACCAAAATGAAGTCTCATTTCTGAATATTTATGCCCCAAATACAAGGACACCCACATTTGTAAAAGAAACAATACTGAAGCGTCAATCACACATTAAACACCACACACTAGTAGTGGGGTATTTCAACACCCTACTCTCACCAACAGACAGGTCTTCTAGACAGAAACTTAACAGAGAAATAAAGGAATTAATAGATAATATGACTCAAAAGGACTTAATAGATAGCTACAGAACATTCCAAACTAACACAAAAGAGTAAACATTTTTCTCAGCATTCCATGGAATTTTCCCTAAAAATGACCACATGCTGGTTCAAAATGCAAATCCCAACAGACACAAGAAAAATTAGAATAAACTACTGTATTTTTATGAGACCACCATGGCTTAAAGTTAGATGGCAACAACAACAAAAATACAGAAATCCTACAATGACAGGGAAACTGAAGAATGCCCAATTGAATCACTAATGGGTCAAGGAAGAAATAAAGAAAGAAATTAAAGGGTTGGAGAGATGGCTCAGAGGTTAAGAGCACTGGCTGCTCTTCCAGAGGTCCTGAGTTCAATTCCCAGTACCCACATGATGGTTCACAATCATCTGTAGTGAGATCTGATGGCCTCTTCTAAATAAATAAATAATCTTAAAAAAAGAAAGAAATTAAAGATTTCCTATAATTTTATGAAAATGAAAGTATAACATACTCAAACTTATGAGACACTAAATGGCCACATACAGAAGATGGAGAAATCTGACACTAGTGAATTAACAGCACATCTGAAAGTTCTAGAAAAAAAAGAAGCAAACTCACCCAGGAGAATAGATGCCAGGAAATAATAAAATTGAGGGCTGAAAATAAAGTAGAAACAATGAGAACCATACAAAGAATCAATGAATCAAAGAGTTAGTTCTTTGAGAAAGTCAACTAGATAGACAAGCCCTTTTCCAAATTAACCAAAAGACAGAGAAAGAGCATCCAAATTAACAAAATTAGAAATAAAAAGGGAGATATAACAACAATGAGTAATTCCAGAGACTCATCAGGTCATACTTCAAAAACCTATACTGCACAAAATTAGAAAATCTGAAAGAAATGGATGATTTTCTGGACAAGTACCACATACCAAAGTTAAATCAAGACCAGATAAACTATTTAAATAGACCAATAACCCTTAAGAAAATAGAAAAAGTCATTAAAAGTCTCCCAACTCATAAAAGCCCAGGACAAGATGGTTTCAGCACAGAATTCTACCAGGTTTTCAAAGAAGATTTAATTCCAATACTTGTCAAATTGTTCCACACAATAGAAACACAAGGAACATTCCCAAAAGCTTTTTGTGAGTCTACAGTTACTCTGATACACAAAGCACACAAAGATGCAACAAGGAGATTACAATTTTCCCTCATGAAAATTGATGCAAAAATACTTAATAAAATATTGGCAAACTGAATCTAATAACACATCAAAAATTATCCACCATGACCAAGTAGGGTTTATCCCAGCGATGCAAGGGTGGCTCAACATATGAAAAAATATCAATGTAATACATCACATAAAAAAAACTGAAAGTAAAACTCACATGATCATCTCATTAGATGCTGAAAAACCATTGAAAATTCCAAAACCTCTTCATGATAAAGGTATTGTAGAGATCAAGAATACAAGAAACATATGAACATATGTTATTATGAATGATATTTATATTTACCATTGGGAAATGCCTTTTGGGGCTCTTGTAGACCCCCATGTGGAACATGGTTCAGTCATTCCCTGTTACCATGGGGGAAACTCTTTCCCAGAGCAATTGAAGGACCTAGTGCCTATGGCAAAAAATCAAACTGCTCTAAATGATACAATGGCTTGTATGTATATATATAATATATATATAATATATATAATTCATAAATTGAGAATTATTATAGGTAGTCACCATGAAGGCAAAATTTTCCTTATCCTTTTCTTGTAGAGGTATAGTGAGGAAAAAGTCCTATAAATCAATAACTATAATATGCCATTCTTTAGGTAACAGCGAGGACAAGGGAATTCAGCATTCTCTATTTTTCAAATTTCATTTTAATAGCTAAACATAATAAATGCAATTTACAGGAAGCTGACTGCCAACATTAAATTAAATGGAAATAAACTCAAAGGAATTCCACTAAAATCAGGAACAAGACAAGGCTGTCCACTCTAACCATATTTATTCATTATAGTACTTGAAGTTCTAGCTGGAGCAATAAGACAACAAAAGGAGATCAAAGGGATAGAAATCAGAAAGGAAAAAGTCAAATTTTCACTATTTGCAGAGGATATGATGGTATACATAAATGACCCCAAAAATTCTACCAGGGAATTCCTACAGCTGATAAACTCCTTCAGTAATGTGGCAGGACACAAGATTAACTAAAAACAAAATCAGTAGCCCTCTTATATAATTGATAAAGTGGGCTGATAAAGAAATCAGAGAAACATCACCCTTTACAATAGTCACAAATTATATAAAATACTTATATATGTATATTTAAATTATATATACATAAATTATATAAAATACTCTAACTAAACAAGTAAAGGATCTGTATGATAAGAATTTTAAGTCTCTGAAGAAAGAAGTTGAAGAAGATGTCAGAAAATGGAAAGATCTCCCATATTCATGGAAAGGTAGGATTAACATAGTAAAAGTGACAATCTTACCAAAAGCAATCTACACATTCAGTGCAATCCCCATAAAAATCCTGTCACAATTCTTCACAGTTATGGAAACAACAATACTTAAATTCACATGGAAAAACAAAACCCTGGATAGCTAAAAGAATCCTATACAATAAAGAAGCCTCTGGAGGCATCATTATTCCTGACCTCAAGCTCTACTACAGAGTTATAGTAATAAAAGCGGCTTGGTACTGGCACAAAAACCAATGTGTGGACCAATGGAATTGAATGGACGACCCTGACATTAATCCACACACCTATGAACACCTGATTTTTTGAAAATAAGCCAAAACTGTACAATGGAAAAAGGAAAGTATCTTCAACAAATGGTGCTGGCATAACTAGATGTCAACATGTAGAAGATTGCAAATAGATCCATATCTGTTACCATGCACAAAATCCAACTACAAGTGGATCAAAGACCTCAGCATAAATCCAGTTACACTGAATTTGATAGAAGAGAAAGTAGGAAGTATTCTTGAACACACTGGCACAGGAAGAATCCACTTCCTAAATACAACCCCAGTAGCACAGACAGTGAGAGCAACAATTAATAAATGGGACCTCCTAAAACTGAGAAGCATTTGTAGTACAAAGGACATGGTCAATAATACAAAACAACAGCATATAGAATGGGAAAAGTTCTTCACCAACTCCACATCTGACAGAGGGATGACCTCTAAAATATATATAGAATTCAAGAAACTTGACACCATAATACTGAACAATCCAATTTTAAAAAATGGGCTACAGAGCTAAACAGAGAATTCTCAACAGAAGATTCTCAGATTGCTGGAAGACATTTAAGGAATTGCTTAACATCCTTAGTCATTGGGAAATGCAAATCAAATGACTCTGAGATACCATCTTACACCTTTCAGAATGACTATGATCAAAAACACTGATGACAGTTTTTATTGGAGAGGATGCAGAGCAAGGGTAACACTCCTCCACTGTTGTGGGAGTGCAAACTTGTACAACCACTTTGGAAATCAGTGTGGTGGTTTCTCCGAAAATTGAGAATCAATCTACCTCAAGACCCAGCTATACTACTCTTGGGCATATACCCAAGGAATGCTTAATCATAACACAAGGACACATGCTCAACTATGTTCATAGCAGCATTATTCATAATACCAAGAACCCGGAAACAACCTAGATGCCCCTCAGCTGAAGAATGGATAAAGAGAATATGGTACATATACACAATGGAGTACTACTCAGCAGTAAACAACAATGATATCATGAAATTTGCAGGCAAGTGGATGGAACTAGAAAATGTCATCCTGAGTGAGATAACCCAGACTCAGAAGAACAACATGGTATGTACTCACTCATAAGTGGATACTAGATGTAAATCAAAGTATAACCAAACTGCAACCCACAGCTCCAGGGTGGCTAGCTGGCAGGGAGGACCCTAGGAGGAATGCATGGATCACCCAGCAACGGAGAAATAGATGAGATGTAAATGAGCAAATTGGGGGTGAGGAGGTAATAGAGGGCAAGGGATGGGGTTTGAGAACATGGGGGAATAGGAGGTTCAAGTTGGAACAGGTACAGACTGGGAGAGCAAGGAAAGAGATACCATGATAAATGAAAACATCATGGGAATAGAGATAAACAGAGTGCTAAGGAAGTTCCCAGTAATCCACGAGGATGACCCCAACTTAGACTATTGGCAATAGTCAAGAGGGTGCCTGAACTGGCCTACTCCAGTAATCAGATGTGTGACTACCCTAACTGTCATCATAAAGTTTTCATCTAGTGACTGATAGAATCAGATGCAGAGATCCATGCCCAGACACCAGGCCTAGCTCCATGAGAGAATCCAGTCCATGAGAGAGAGGAAGGATTCTTTGAGCAAGGGATATCAAGATCATGATGGGAAAATGTACAGAAGCAGCCAGCCAAACTAGTGGAAATGCATGAACTGTGGACCAATAGCTGTGGACCACCCATGGTACTGAACTAGGCCCTCTGTTTAGGTTAGATAGTTGTTTAGCTTGAACTGTTTTGGGGGGCCCCCAGGCAGTGGGAGTGGGGCCTGTCCCTAGTGCATGAGCAGGCATTTTGGAGCCCAGTGCCTATGGTGGGACACCTTGAGCAGCCTTGGTGCAGGGAGGAGGTGCTTGGACCTTCCTTAAATGAATATACCTTTCTCTGTTGACTTCCCATGGGAGACCTTCCCATGCAGGTGGTGGGAATGGGGAGTTGGTTCTGGTGGAAGGCTGGGGGCAGAAGGAGGGAGGAGAGGGGAATCTGTGGTTCATATGTAAATGAATAGAAAATTTCTTAATAATAAAAAATAAAAAATATATAAAAAAGACAACACAAAAAAGCAACAGAGCTTTTCTTGGAAGCAAAGTCACATTGAGTTACAGAGACAAAAGCTAACTTGCCTCTGTTACTAGCAAGTACAATGCATTTGATCTAAGAAAAGTCATTGTTCTTATCTTATTTCTAAGGAAAGTTGAAAGAGACAGCACCTCTGTTACTGAAAAAACACAGTTCTTTCCTTTGGAAAAGACTCCCTGTTCTAGTCACGTTGGTAGAGGCAGTTCAAATAGAAGTCTCCTCTTTATTGAAAACATGGAATATTTCTTGTAAGGGAACTCACTGTGGTATTCACATTCATAAACACAATTGAAAGACATGATGCCTATTTTCTTAGAAACAACAATGCTTTTCATGGAGGTAAAGCTCCTATTCTTGTCAAATTCATTCAGGTATACAGATGAAAGATAACTTCTCTCTGTTACTAGCAAGTACTGTGCATTTGATCTAAGAAAACCCATTGTTCTTAAATTCCTAAACAAAGTAGAAAGAGAAATTGCCTCTGTTAGTAGAAAACACAGTGTTTTTTTCCTGAGAAAACTACCGGTTTTAGTCACATTGGTAAATGTAATTCATAGAGAAGTCACCTGTTTATTGAAAACACATTGTAAGTAAACTCATTCTTTTATTCACATTCATAAATCCAGGTGGTAGTTATGCTGCCTCTTTGCTTAGAAAGAACAATACTTTTCTTGGAAGTAAAGGCACTGTTCTATTTACAATCATAATCACAGTTTAAAGACAACCCGCCTATGTTACTAGCAAGTATAGTGCATTGGATCTTAGAAATTCCACTGCTCTTATCACATTGCCAAGCAGAGTTGAAAGAGAAATAGCTTCTCTTACTATAAAACACAGTGATTTTTTTACCTCAGCAAAGTCCCTCTTCTAGTCACATTGGTAAATGCAGTTCAAAGAGAAATTGCCTCTTTTTTGAAAACACAGTAGATGTTTCTTGCAAGGAAACTTAGTGTTATATTCACATTCACAAACACAGTTGAAAGCCATGTTGCCTCTTTGCTTAGAAACAAGAGTGCTTTTCTTTGAAGCAAAGTCACTGTTCTAGTCACAATCACATACACAGCTGAAAGATAACTTGCCTCTGTTACTAGCAAGTACAGTGTATTTGATTTAAGAAAATCTATTTTTCTTTTCATGGTCCTCAGCAAATTTGAAAGAGAAATCGCCTCTGCTACTAGAAAACACAGTGATTTCCTTTGGTGCAGACTCCCTGTTCTAGTCACATTGGTAAATACAGTTCAAAGACAAGTTGCCTTTTATTGAAAACACTGTTATGTTTCTAGAAAGGGAACTCACTGTTATATTCACATTCATAAAGGCAATTGAGGGTCATGTTGACTCTTTCCATAAAACAACATTGCTTTTCTTGGAAGCAAAGTCAATGCTCTGGTCACATTCATATACACAGTTAAAAAACAACCCACCTCTATTGTTAGCAAGTATAGTGCATTGGATCTAAGAAAACCCACTGTTCTTATCATATGCCTAAGTAAAGTTGGAAAAGAAATCACCTCTGTTAGTATGAAACAGTGCTTTTGTCCTGAGCAAATTCCCTTTTCTTGTCATAATGGTAAATGCAGTACAAAGAGATATTACCTCTTTATTGAAAACATTGTGTTTCTTGTAAGGGACCTCACTGTAGTATTCACATTCATGATCACAGTTGAAAGACATGTTGCCTCTTTGATTAGGAAGAAGAGAGCTTTTCTTGGAATCAACATCAATCACACTATTCTAACCACACTTATATACATAGTTGAAAGACAACCCACCTCTGTTACTAGCAAGGGACAGTGTATTGTATCTTATAAAACCCACCGTTCTTATCATATTCCTAAGTAAAGTTGAAAGAGGAATCACCTCTCTTACTCATAAACACATTGCTTTTCTTCTGAGCAAACTTCCTGTTCTAGTCACATTGGTAAATGCAGTTCAAGGGGAAATAGTCAATTACTAAAAATGCAGTGTGTTTCTATTAAGGGAACTCACTGTTTTATTCACATTCATAAACATGTATTAGCTCACAAAACTTCCTAGTGTGCTTGCTGATTGAGACCTAAAGCTTACCACAGGAAACTTTTTCTCTCCATTTTTCCTCTTTGATAGATTTTTCCCACCCAGTTTGTGTTCATGGCACCATAGTTAGAAAAATTAATGACATAGTTCCTCTGTCTTGCTACTTATCTTATTCTAAGTTTAAATCTATGCTACATTCCTACATTCTACTTTTCTAAGTTTTTTCTACAATATATTACTACACTCTACCTTCCTTATTTTTCATAGATATAATTTTAAGAGAGAGAAAAAAAATGAAAGAAACCTTGGTAATGCAGTTCTGAATTAAAGGATGGCTTGACCACATACTTGATCACCAGGTGTCTAGAAGGATTGACACTTGGCTGTGCTGGGGTGGGGTCTTTGCTCCACCTCTTGGAATTACTTTTAAAGTTCTTAGAAACTGGCACAAGTGCTGGTGGGTTTTGACTCAGGCCCTCTGAGCTATCCTGTGTTTCTAATTGTCTCTCTCCTCCATACTTCTATATATATACTTCTCACTTCTCTCTCCTCAAGAGCACCCTGGGAAAAAAGGGAAGCAGGTTTCCCTCAAATGCCATCAGAAATAGGGATTAGGGACTTGGCAAAAGGAGAATTTGAAGGCCTTGTGGGAAGTTAAGAAATATCCAGTATGGAAAAATAGTTGGGGGTAATCTAGTTTTAAGAGTGTAAGTGCCTAGAAGTTGCCCTAGTGAGACAGCAGCATAGATTTCTCTCTACCAAGGTTTCTTTAATTTTTTCTCTCTCTTAAAATTATATCTATGAAAAATAAGGAAGGTAGAGTGTAGTAATATATTGTAGAAAAAACTTAGAAAAGTAGAATGTAGGAATGTAGCATAAATTTAAACTTAGAATAAGATAAGTAGCAAGACAGAGGAACTATGTCATTAATTTTCTAACTATGGTGCCATGAACACAAACTGGGTGGGAAAAAATCTATCAAAGAGGAAAAATGGAGAGAAAAAGTTTCCTGTGGTAAGCTTTAGGTCTCAATCAGCAGGTGAAAGAATTTTCCCTGATACAGATGTGGCTGAAATAAGTTTTCACTCTGCTGATGCTGCCACTGTATGGAAACACCATACTCACAGAATTAGTTTCTTCTTGACCATGAAGCCAAAGTTCAGAGAAGAGAAGTCTTGGGAAAACTTCGTGGTCTTTCTCAAAAACTGAAAACTTTCTTGGGAAAAACTTCATCTCTCTCAAGAAGGACAATGAGAAGATAGATCGATATTTCATCAGGAAGTACATCGAGAAGGGTAGACTGGGAAAGGACATTGACAAGGGGAGATTGAGAAGATTACCAAAAAAGACATTGAGAAGAATTGATCAGGAATTCATTGGGAAGGAAATTGAGAAGTGTAGATCAGAAAGGACATCGAGAAGGAGACATTGAGATGGGTAGAACAAGAAGAATATCAAGAAGGACATCAAGAAGAAGAGATTGATAATTCATTGGAAAGGACATCGAAAAGGGGAGATCAGGAATGAAAATAAGAATGGGAGATTGAGAAATGGAGAATGAGAAGAATATTGAAAAGGTCAGATCAAAAAGGGGTGAACAAGAAGAACATTGAGAAGGACATCCAGAAGAAGTGATGTAGAATTCATTGAGAAAGACAACAAGAACCAGATAGAGAATGTGAGGTCAAGAAGAATACCAGAAGGACATTGAGAAGGGGAGATCAAGAAGGGGAGAATGAGGAGAATATTGAAAAGGAGGTGGAGAAGAAGGTATTGAGAATTCATTGGGAAAGACATCGAGACTGGGAGATTGGGAAGGAAAACAAGAATAGGAGATTGAGAAAGGGAGAATGAGAAGAATATTGAGAAGGGCAGATTGAGAAGGGAAGAACAAGAAGAACATTGAGAAGGACATCGAAAAGAAGTGATGTACAATTCTTTGAGAAGGACAGCAAGAACTAAATCAAGAATGTGAGGTTGAGAAGAATACGAGAAGGACATCGAGAATGGGAGATCAAGAAGGGGAGAATGACAAGAATATCAAGAAGGAGGTTGATAAGAAGAAATCAAGAATTCATCGGCAAGGACATTGAGAAGGAAACATCAGGAAGCACATCAAGAAGAGGAGATTGAGAAGCAGAGAACAAGAAGAATATCAAAAAGGACATCAAGAAGGAGATATCAAGAATTCATCAGGAAGGAGATCGAGAAGTGGAGAATGGGAAGGACATCGAGAAGGAGGGATAGAGAATGGAAGAACAAGAAAATATCAAGAAGATAATCGAGAAGAAGAGATTGAGAACTCATCGGAAAAGACATCTAAAGGGAATCTCAAGAAGAGGTGAATGAGAAAAATATTGAAAAGTAGAATGGGAGATCGAGAATGGGAGAATGAGAATAATATCACAGAGGACGTTGAGAAGATGAGATCAAAAATTCATGGTGAAGGACATCCAGAAGAATCAGGAAAGAAATCAAGGAGTGATTGAGATAGGTAGAACAAGAAGAATATCGAAAATGACATCAAGAAGTAGAGATCAAGAACTCATCAGGAAGGACATCGAGAAAGGGAGATTGGAAGCATATCAAGAAGAGGAGATTGAGATGGGAAGAACAAGAAAAATATCAATAAGGAAATTGAGAAGAAGATATCGAGAATTCATTGGGAAAGACATTGAGAAGGAGAGATTGAGAAGGGTTGAATGAGAGGAATATCGAGAATGAAATAGAGAAGAAGAGATCAAGAATTCATCAGGAAGGATTTCAAGAAGGGGAGATTGGGAAGAACATCAAGAAGGGGGATTGAAAATGGGAGATTGAGAAGAATATTGAAAAGGACATCGAGAAGAAGTGATCAAGAATTTATTAGAAAGGACATCCAGAAGGATAGATCAGGAAGGACATCGAGAAGGGTAGAACAAAAAGAATTTTGAAAAGGACGTTGAGAACAAGAGATCAAGAAATCATCGGGAAGGACATTGAGAAGGGGAGATTGAGAAGGGAAGCACAAAGAGAATATCGAGAAGAACGTTGAGAAAGGAGATCCACAAGGGAGGAATGAGAAGAATATCAAGAAAGATGTCAAGAAGAAGATACTGAGATTTTATTGGGAAGGACATCGACAATGGAAGACCGAGTAAGACATGAAGAAGAGGAGATCATGAGGGGAGAATGAGAAGAATATCGAGAAGGACATTGAGAAGAAGAGATTGAGAATTCATTGGGAAGGACATCGAGAAGTGGATAATGAGAATTTTATTGAGAAGGACATTGAGAATAAGAGATTGAGAATTCATTGGGAAGTACTTGAGAAGGGGAGATCAGAAAGGACAACAAGAATAGGAGATTGAGAAGGGGAAACTGAGAAAAATATCAAGAAGTATATCAAGACGGGTAGATCGAGAAGGGAGAACGAGAGGAATATCGAGAAAGACATCGAGAAGGTGAGATAGAAAAGTGGAGAAAGAGAAGAATATCAAGAAGGACATCAAGAAGAAGAGATCGAGAATTCATCTGGAAGGAAGTCAACAATAGGAGACTGAGAAGGGCATCGAGAAGAGGAGATCATGAAGGGGAGAATGGAAAGAATATAGAGAAGGATATTGAGAAGTAGAGAACATGAAATCATCAGGAATGGGAGATTGGGAAGTGTTGGAGACTGACCCAGGCCCATGTGAATTGAATCTATTGTGCTTTGAATTTCTGCTAGGAGGCTAGCAAAGTCAGGATGGCCTTGGCCTAACTAAGAAGTATACTTTTAGATATAGCCTTGAACAGTAATCGGCCAGCTGCAGAGCCTTGGACCAAAGAAACCTCACCTCCCCCCCCCCCCCGATCACTCTGACTTCTCCTAAAAATTTTCCACTCTCCTTTCTCTGCCCCCTCCCAACCTGAAACATTGTATATAAACCTCAAACCCCAATTAAAAAACTGAGCCTTGACACGACTCAGACTGACTCTTGTCATTCATTATATGTGCTTGGCTTCGTTCCCTTTCTCTCCCCGTGACTTTCAGGTGTTTCTTGGCTCGAGACCCATGAATAACCTGGCCTGCAAGACGGTCAGGGAAGGACAACAAGAAGTGGAGAATAAGAAGATTATCGAGAAGGACATCAAGAAGAAGAGATTGAGAATTCTTCGGGAACACATTGAAAAAGGGAGATCAGGAAGGACATTGAGAAGGGTAGATTGAGAAGAATATGGAGAAGGACATTGAGGAGAAGTGATTGAGAATTCATTTGGAAGGACATTGAGACGTATAGATCGGTAAGGACATTGAGAACAGGAGATCAAGAAGGGTAGAATAAGAATAATGTCAAGACGCACATTGAAAAGGAGAGATCAAGAATTCATTGTAAAGGAAATCGAGAAATGGAGATTGGGAAGGACAAGAATGGGAGATTGAGCAGGGGAGAATGAGAAGAATATCAAGGAGGACATCAAGAAAGGGAGATTTAAAATGGAAGAATGAGAAGAATATCGAGTAAGATGTCAAAAAGAAGAGATCCAGAATTCATCTGGAAGAACACTGAGAAGCACAGATCGGGAAGGAAATCGAGAAGGGGAAATTGAGAAAGGTAGAATGAGAATATCAAGAAGCACATCAAAAATAAGAGACTGAGCCGGGCGTTGGTGGCACACGCCTTTAATCCCAGCACTCGGGAGGCAGAGCCAGGCGGATCTCTGTGAGTTCGAGGCCAGCCTGGGCTACCAAGTGAGCTCCAGGAGAGGCGCAAAGCTACACAGAGAAACCCTGTCTCGGAAAACCAAAAAAAATAAAAAAATAAAAAAAAAAATAAGAGACTGAGAAATGATTGAGAAGGACATAGAGAAATGGAGATTGGGAAGGTTATCGAGAATGGGAGATCAAGAATTCACCAAGGAAGATATCGAGAAGGGGAGATCAAGAAGTATATCGAGAAGTGAAGATAGAGAAGGGGAAAATGAGAAGAATATTGAGAAGGACATTGATAAGAAGAGATCAAGAATTCATTGGGAAAGACATCAAGAAGGGGAAATCGGGAAAGACATAGAGAATGGGAGATTGAGAATTCATCAAGGAGGATATTGAGAAGTGGAGATCGGGAAGGACAACAAGAAGGGGAGATTGAGAAGGGGAGAAGGAGAAGAATATTGAGAAGGACATCAAGAAGTAGAGAACATGATATCATCAGGAAGGAAATTGAGAAGGGGAGATCGAGAGATGGAGAAAAAGAACATTGAGAAGGACATTGTGAAGAAGTGATCAAGAATTCATTGAGAAGACACCGAGAAGGATAAATTGGGAAGAACATCAAGAAGAGGAGATCAAGAAGGGGAGAACAAGAAGAATATCAAGAAGGACATTGAAAAGAAGAGATCAAGAATTCATCAGGAATGACATCAAGAAGGGGAGATAGGGAAAGACATTAAGAAGGGGTTATCGAGAAGGATTGAACAAGAAGAACATCAAGAAGGACATTGGGAAGAAATATTCAAAATCATTGAGAAGGACATTGGGAAGGTTAGATCGGGAAGGACTCAAGAAGAAGAGATGGAAAATTAATCAGAAAGGACTTCAAGAAGGGGATATCTAGAATGGGCGAATGAGAAGAACATAGAGGTCATTGAGAATGGGAGATTGAGAAGGGGAGTTAGGGAAGGACATCAAGAAGGGGAGTACTGGAAGGGGAGAATGAGAAGTATATCAAGAAGGACATTGAGAAGTCTTGGTCAAGTACACATTGTGAAGGACATCAAGAAGATGAGATAGAGTAAGGGAAAATGACAAGGATATCAAGAAGGACATCAAGAATGAGAGATCGAGAAGAGGAGAATGAGAAGTATATTTAGAAGAACATTGAGTAGTACAAATTGCGAATTCAATGAGAAGTACATTGAGAAGGGGAGATGAGGAAGGATATTGAGAATGGGAGATCAAGAATGGAAGAAAGAGAAAAATATCAAGAAGAAGAGATTAAGAGTTCTTTGGGAAGGACATCTAGATGGTGAGATTGAGAAGGAGAAAATGAGAAGAATATTGAGGAGGACATCGAGAAGGCGAGATCTAGAAGGGATGAATGAAAGCACATCAAGAATTGGAGATTGAGAAGGCAAAAAACAGAAGAATAAAGAGATGGACATCGAGAGGGGAGATCGAGAATTCATTGAGGAGGATTTCGAGAAGGGGAGATTATGAAGGAAATTGAGATGGGGAGATTGAGTGGGTGAGAATGAGAAGAATATCGAGAGGGACATTGAGAAGGGGAAATCGAGAAGATGAGATGGAGAAGTATTTTGAGAAGAGATTGAGAAATCATTGGTAAGGACATCAAGAAGGGAAGATTGAGAAGGGTAGAACGAGAAGAATATCGAGAAGTACATCAAGAATGGGAGAGAAGGGTAGAACAAGAAGAATATTGAGGACATCTAAAGAAGAGATCGAGAATTCATTGGGAAGAACATCTAGAAGGGGTAATTAAGAAGGGGAAAATGAGGAGAAAATCGAGAAGGACATCTAGAAGAGGTTATCAAGAAATGAATCATGAGAAATATATTGAGAAGGACATTGAGAAGTACAGATGTCAACGGAATTGAATGGAAAGGACATCAAAAAGGGAAGATCAGGAAAGAGAATGAGAATGGGAGATTGAAAAGGGGAGATCGAGAAATACATTGAGAAGAGATCGAGAATTCATCAGCAATTACATCGAGAAGGGGAGATCGAGAATGGGAGAATAAGAAGAATAACAAGAAGGACGTTGAGAAGAAGAGAATGAGAATTCATTGGGAAGGACATCAATAAGGGGAGATCAGGAAGGACATCAAGAATTGGAGATTGAGAAGGGGAGAAAGAGAAGAATATGGAGAAGGACATCGAGAAGGGAAGATCAAGAATTCATCTAGGAGGATATAGAGAAGGGCTGATCAAGAAGGAAATTGAGACGGGAAGATAAAGAAGAGTAGAACAAGAAGAATATTGAGAAGAACATTGAGAAGAAAATGAGAATTCATTGGAAAGGACATAGAGAATTGGAGATCAGGAAGATCATCAAGGACGGGAGATAGAGAAGGGGAGAAAGAGAAGAATATCCACAATGACATCGAAAAGGGGAGATGGAGAAGAGGAGAAGGAGAAGGGGAGAAGTAGATTCATCGAGGAGGACATTCAGAAGTGGAGATCAGGAAAGACATTGAGAAGTTGATATCAAGAAGGGTAGAATGTGAAGAATATCAAGAAGGACATTGAAAATAAGAAATCGAGAATTCATTGGGAAGGAAATCAACATTGGAGATTGGGAAGCACATAGAGAAGGGGAGATAGAGAAAGGGAGAACAAGAAGAATATTGAGAAGAACATCAAGACGAAGACATCCCGCAAATTCATGGGGAAGGACATCAAGAAGGGGAGATATGGAAGGACATCAAGAAGAAGGGATAGAGAAGAGGAGAACAAGAAGAAAACTGAGAAGGCCATAGAGAGGAAGTGATCAAAAATTCTATGAGATGGACATTGAGAAGGAGAGATCAGAAAGGACATCAAGAATGGGAGATCAAGAAGGGGAAAAGAAGAAGAATATGAAGAAGGACATTGAAGGGGAGATTGAGAAGGAGAGAATGAGAAGTATATTGAGAAGAATATCGAGAAAAAGAGATCGATAATTCATCGGGAAGGACATTGAGAAGAGTAGATAGGGAAGGACATTGAAAATGGGAGGCAGAGAAGGGTAGAATGAGAATATTGTGAAGGACATTGAGAAGGGGAGAACAAGAAGGGGAGAATGAGAAGAATATCAAGAAGGTCGTTGAGAAGAGATAAAAAATTCATTGGGAAAGACATCCAGAATTGGAGATCTGGAAGGACATCCAGAAGGAGAGATCAAGAAGGGGAGTAAAAGAATAATATAGAAAAGGACATCAAGAAGAAGTTATTGAGAATTCATTGGTAAGGAAATCAAGAAGACAAGATCAAGACACATTTTCAGAAGAGGATTTCAAGAAGAGAAGAACGAGAAGAATATCAAGAATGAAATCGAGAAGAGATTGAGAATTCATTGGAAATGACATTGAGAAGGAGAGATCAAGAAGGGGAGAACAAGAAGAATATTGAGTAGTACAATGAGAAGAATAGATTGAGAATTCATCGGGAATGATATCAATAAGGGGATATCAGGTAGTATATAGAGAAGGGGGAATTGAAAAGGGGAGATCAAGAAGGATATTGAGAAAAACTGATGGAGAATTCATTAGAAAGGACATCAAGAAGGATAGATCAGGGAGGACAGCAAGAAAGGAAGATAGGGAAGGGTAGAAAGAGAAGAATGTCAAAATGGACATCGAGAAGGGGAGATTGACAAAGGGAGAATGAGAGGAATATCAAGAAGGACATTGAGAAGAAGAAATAAAAAATATATCGGGAAGGACATCGAGAATGGGAGATCGGAAACCACACCAAGAAGGGGAGATTTAGAAGGAGAGAATGATAAGAATATCGAGAAGGACATCAAGAGGAAGATATCAAGAATTCATTGGGAAGTACATCAACAATGGGTGACTGAGAAGGACATAGAGAAGAGGAGATAATGAAGGGGAGAATGAGAAGAATATAGAAAAGGATATCAAGAAGAGAAGATAGAGAAGTGTCATTGCGAGTGACATTGAGAATGATAGATCAGGAAGGACATTGAGAGGGGAGATCAAGAAGGGTTGAATTAGAAGAATATTGTGAGGAATTGATCGAGAATTCATCAGGAAGGAAATCAAGAATGAGAGACCGAGAAAGAGAGTATCCGAAGAATATATATAATGAAGTCGAGAAGAAGAGATCAAGGAATCATTGGGAAAGACATCGACCAGGAGATCTTGAGATGGGGAGAAAGAGAAGAATATCAAGAAGGCCTTTGAGAAAGGGAAATTGAGAGAGAGGGTGTGAGAATTATATCGAGAAGGACATGGAAAAGAAAGGATTGAGAATTCATCAGGAAGGACATCAAGAAGGGGAGATCTAGAAGTAGAGAATCAGAAGAATATCGAGTATGACATTGTGCAGAAGAGATAAAAAATCCTCCTGAAGGACAGCGAATGGGAGATATCAGGAAGGACTCAAGAAGGGGAGATTGAGAAGAATATCAAGAAGGACATGGAGAAGAAGTGATTCAGAATACATCAGGAAGGATATCAAGAATGGGAGAACAGGAAGGACATTGAGAATGGGAAATCGAGAATTGGAGAACGAGAAGATTATCATGAAAAACATCAAGAAGGGGAGATTGAGAAAGGGAGAATGAGTAGAATATCAAGATGGACGTCGAGAAAAAAAGATCAAAAATTTATTGGAAAGGGCATCCTGAAGTCAAGATCAGAAAGTACATCACGAAGGAGATCTCAAGTAGGGGAGTATAAGAATAATATTGAAAATGACATCAAAAAGAAGAGATTGAGAATTCATCAGGAAGGTCATGGAGAATGGGAGATCATGAAGGACATCGAGAAGGGGAGATTGAGAAGGAGAAAACTAGAATAATATTGAGAAGGATTAAGATAAGGGGAGATCAAGAAGGGGAGATTGAGAAGAATACCAAGAATGACACTGAGAAGAAGAGACAGAGAATTCATTGAGAAGGACATTGACAATGGGAGATCGAAAAGGACATTGAGAAGAAGAGATCGAGAAGGAAAAAAACTAGAATAATATCAAGAAGGACAATGAGAAGAAGAGATCGAGCATTCATCAGGAAGGACATTGAGAAGGGGATATGGGGAAGGACATTGAGAAGGGGAGAGTGAAAAGAATATATAGAAGGTCTTTGAGAAGAAGAAATCAAGTTTTCATTAGAAAGTACATTGAGAAGGATAGATCAGGAAAGACAGTGAGAAGGGGAGATAGAGAAGGGCAGAACAAATAGAATACCCAAAAGGACATCAGAAGTGTTAATCAAGAAAGGGAGAATGAGAACAACATTGAGAAGGACATGGAGAAGAAAAGATCAAGAATTCAATTGAAAGGACATTGAGAAGGGAAGATGTAGATGTAACTAACCGTCTTATTAAATAAGAAACACAGAGCCAAGGTAAAGATAAAAACCCAAGAGGTCAGAGTTAGGAACTTACCCGCGTGCTGCTGGCTAGCTTCTTCCGCCAAGAAACCTCTCCGAAGAGGGGCTACTTCCTGTGCGTTTGTCCTTAAATAGAGTTCTGGTTCTTCCTTCTCATTGGTCATAAACCCAACTACGTGGCTGTCTCATCACTGCCTCTCTGTACAGACCTCCAGGTCCTCTATGGTTGGTATTGAGATTAAGGGCGTGTGTCTCCAACGCACAGAGACCTACCTAGTTCTGCTTGCTGAGTACTGGGATTAAAGGCGTGCACCACCACCGCCCTGGCTTTCCCTATGGTTTGCTAATAACTCTGACCTTTAGGCAACTTTATTTATTAACATACAAATAAAATCACATTTCAGTACAAATAGAATACCACTATATCTCCCTCTTTCTAATTTAATAAAAAGAGAAAAAAAGGAAAGTTGTAACTAATATAAGAAAAACTATATACAAAAGTACAATAACTATATACAATATATACAAGTGATGAATACCTAAACAATGTCTAGTCCATTTGTATTTGACAAATTCAGAGAAAATAATTCCATTACTTATCCTAATTTGGTAAGTCCAAAATGTACCTAATTCCTTTCTATCCTAACTAATCTTCAATTATAATTAATTAATCATTAAATATAACTAATTAAACTTCGACTATAACTAACTAATCTTCAACTCCCTCAGAGACCCAAGAAGGAAATAATATTACCTAACAAAAATAAAAACAAGAAGTGCATGCAAGCAACTTCCAAAAAAATTGTGAGTTGACAGAAACAGCAAGCCGCCTGGACAGTCACCTGAGGTTTCTCCGCAGTGTTGGGGCATCATCTTCAGCCTATAGATATGCTAAGCCTATAGGCTTAGCGTATCTGACAGACTCATTTGTGAAGTAGGATGTACACAAGGTCAACAGTTCAACCTCACCTTGGGTGAGAGCAGTCCATGTACCAGAAACACCATAATTCCACTAGTGCCATGTCCTGATTCAGGATTTTAAATTTTGGAAATTGTTGATGATTTTTTAATTTAGCTGTCCATTCTTCTTGACTATGTACGTGTGGCTTCATCTCAGCATCCCGTTCTTCTCCACATCCCTCTATTAAATGCCAGTCTGTTATTGAGAGGCGTGAGCTTAGTTACTCTTCAAGAATAACTGTTTCGGGGGCTGGAGAGATGGCTCAGAGGTTAAGAGCGCTGACTGCCCTTCCAAAGGTCCTGAGTTCAATTCCCAGCAACCACATGGTGGCTCACAACCATCTGTAATGAGATCTGGTGCCCTCTTCTGGCCTGCAGGGATACATGCAGACAGAACACTGTATACATAATGAATAAGTAAATAAATAAATAAATCTTTAAAAAAAAAAAAAGAATAACTGTTTCAGCTGCTGTTCCACTGTACATCAGAAGCCATCGGCCCACTGCCTGTTCAGCTGCCTTCGAAGGAAAGGGCACTGTACCTTTTCCGGATTGCAAAGGCCACTTCAGGGATGGTGCCATATTGTCCTGGCCTCAGAAGATGCCTTTTGATAAAGCCATAACCACACTTGTTTTGGCAAGAATCCGTAGTCCTTTATTTCATGTCTGTCCATTTTGTCCTGTTGTCAGCAGTTGATTCAAGGATACTTTGTTGTCCAGTGGCTAACATTTGCCACAATGAAAGTTAACTCCATATGCAGTTTCTTCAATGGCCATATTCTCTCTGAAGTAGATTGGTACTGCCAGGAGCCAACATGTCTCATAGTCATAACAAAAAAGAAAAATTTTCTAAGTTATTAAAACATTTTAAAAGCCATTTTCTGTAGATCTCTGAAGGGTTTGAAGATGACCTGTCTATCTAAAATATATCTGCTCAATTTTGAAAATATACCTAATATGACTACAAGTTCTATTGTAATGTCTAACTACTAACTTTCATTTCTTTATATCCTAATACTTGGTAATAATAACATTCAAGAATCAGCAATTTGCATTATTTTGTTAAATGAATGGTATAAGTACAATTAGAAATATACATATAGCATTTTCTAACAATATCAATTTCAATATATATAATTTGTATATAATATAAAACAATCCAATCCAATGAAAGTATTTAAAACTAGTAATTGTCTTTTTCTTTTTCTTTTTTTCTTTTTTTTTTTAACAAGAACCTTAAATCTAACCTCCTTTGCTTAGACCTTTTCCTAACCCTTGATAACAACTTGTAACCAACCCCTCTAAACAATGAAAATTATCCCAGACCCAAAACCCATTAAAAAACCAAAAAACCACCCGTCCCACACCACCTCTTTGGGAACGTGGGCGTCGTATTCTTAAAATTGCTTCCTGCTGGGTATGGGCGAAGGTATCTTTATTCTGAAAAGAAAAATTTTAGGTTAATT
>CABHPQ010149909.1:6229-19415 GCA_902168405.1 Peromyscus aztecus
GAGAGAGAGAGAGAGAGAGAGAGAGAGAGAGAGAGAGAGAGAACCGTGGCAGCCACTTGGGACTCTGCCTGATGGAGCAGGAGCGCTACAACGGAAGAACAATAAAACATTCATGGAATGACCATAAAACAAAACAAAATAAAATAAAATACAGTAGCCAATAAACATACAAGTTTTAGGTATTTTCCTGTAGGTAAGCTGGAATTGTGAAAAACCAATACTACAAGATGTAAAATAGTTAAAATTTGACCCCTTACAGCAGAAGCTATCAGATAGTCACATGATTTATGAGCTAGATCACCCTAGAGAAATTCTCCCTTACTAAGAAGGAAATAGGTTCTACATCTCTAAAATAAAAGGGTTTTGAGGTTTAGAGAGTATGAGAAGATGTATTAGGGATGAGCTGAGACTATGCTAGAAGTGTCTGTGTGCAGAGGGAGGGGTGTAGGGTGTTTCCCTGTTGGTGCCAGGCAGAGGAGAGTTAAATTCGGTCTCTTGAAGTGCAGGGGGGAGAGTGGAAGCAGAGCCTTGGTTTCTGAGAAAGAAAAGGCGAAGAGATGAGCTAGTGAGCAGTTCACAGTGCGGTGAGGCAGAGGCGGCCGGGCAGCGCTTAGCGGCTGCCTCTGGGGATCCTTTGAGTTTCCTTGGGAAGACATGTAGCCAACGAACATATTTTTGATTGATGTAGGTCCCTCCTCAAGGGCTGTCCAGCAGCTGAACTAGTCTTGATGGGTAAGAAAGTTAACGGTTCGTATGTATGGTCCGAGGATAGTGGCGATGATCGACAACAAGCCGCCTGGGGAAAAGCACCTGTAGTTGACACTCAGCTTTAAACGCTTGCCAGACCCGCATTCCAAGTCCTCTTGGCTCAGTTGCTGGAAGGGCAACTCCACTTCTCTCCTCATTCTCTATTTCCTCTTTTTATTCTATCCCTTGCTCCAGGGACATCGGGATACAAAGTCAGCCCTTTGGTAAGGAAGGAACAAAGGGAGCGACGGATCCCCCCTCCCTGGCTGTTGGTTTCAGCAGATTGGCAGATTCTAGCTCTGAACAGAGAATCAACTTTATCACGTTTCCATACACAGCTGAGTTCTGCTTTCTCAGTTAAGAGTGTTTCCGTGAGTTCAAGGAACTTTATAAAAACCTCGGGGTGGTAAGAGTCTAGGCAGAAGACCAATTCCATCCACTGAAATGTTTCATTAGTTCCCTAAAGCGACTGTAAGTTCTCAGAGACTATGTGGTTTCAAAGAAGAGATTTATGCTCTGCCACTTCTGGGGGTAGAAGTCCAAAGCTTTCTAGCTTTATTTCTGATTGTATATTTTCTATTTTCAAAATATACAGAATATGCTTCTGATTCTAAAATGTTGCCTCTCTGCGTGTGTGTGTGTGTGTGTGTGTGTGTGTGTGCGCATGTGTACCTGTGTGTGTGTACACGGATGTGTCTGTGGACAGGGGTCATGCTAGCAGAGATCAGAGAACAACCTTCTGGTGTTAGCCTTAGCCTTTTTTTCTTACATGTTTAATACTTTGGTGCAGGATTTCTTCCCTGCTGCACAAGCTGGGTAGCTGACCAGCAGGCTTCTGGAGCATCCATCTCTACCATCCATTTCGCACAGGCACACTGGCATTGCAAATGCCGAGGCCAGGACATCTGGCTTTTCACAAGGGTTCTGGGATCTGAACCCAGGTCGTCCAGCATGCTTGGCAAATACTTTTTGTGTTGTTTTTACGCATTGAACCATCTCCCTGACCCTAAAATGGTATTTTAAAAAAAATCTATCTTTCGGAGTGTTTCAGTTACTGCAAATGCTTATACTTTGTCCATTTTCACCCCAGTGCTGCTGATCTTTGCCCCGAGGTTCTCTGAACATGTTAAGGGGAGTTGAGAACACGAATAGTACAGTAGGTACTGTCAGAGCAAAGTAGTCTTCATATTTTATATTTTCTAGTTCTTTATATACATTTTTCTGTCTCCCTTGAAAGTCTGAGTCTGCCTGCTTCTTGTTACTATAACACAATACACTGGGATAGTTATTTTATAAAGAGAAAAGGTTGATCTTACTTCACTAGTCTCGAGGTGTCACTCCCAGGAAAAGTGGCTCTATAAGTTTCAATGCCTGAAAAGTTTAGTATACCATGGCTGGAGTAAGTGGCTAAGCCCATCCTTCACCTTGTGAGCCAGGGAACAAAGAGGAAGAGGATGGGCAAGAGTCCCCAGTCTTTGGGGGGATGCTCCCCACAACCTAAGGTCTTTCTACTGGACCCCACTTTCTACAGGTTTCATCAGGGCCCCATAGCTCCTCCCTGGGAACCAAGAATCCCACACATGGGCTTCTCAGAGAAGGGTATTCAATATCCAAACCATGACTCAGTCATTCAAGGACTTCCTGTCCTGTGAAATTTTCATAGAGAAAATGAGTTGTCTGCTGTGTCTGTGTAGAGACTGTGTTTTAGATTACTTTTGAAATATTTTTCCCATGTCATCATCTTCAATTCCCTACAGATTACTTTTCAGTGTATTCTGCAACTTCAATATGTTATATGTTGTTTAATGCTGGCAAGCTTACCTATTTCTTGGCACAATTGTCTGGACTATGTTTCCCTAATTACAGCACGCCTTTGTTCATTTTTTTTTTGTTTATTATAGTTTCTCTTAAGTGTATGAGAGTCTGGCTTTTTGTAGATGTTTCTGGAATGGAATCAATACTTCACCAGAGAGGACAAGGTTAGATACATTAAGAGAACCTTAAAGACTATCATAGTGTGTTGGAGGGCTTCTTAAATCCATAGTCCTGAGCAAACTCAAGATGTAAGCCTTCAGAATAGCTTGATAGCTTAGAGATGATCTTCCTGAAACATGATTCAATCTTTATTACGTATCTGCCAAAGACCTAAACTGAGTGTTTCTTTGCCTATCACAGAGTTTGATTAATCAACAAGGAAATGAGGCAATTTCCAGTGTGCTATGGTTTAGTCATCTCACTCTGCCTCTCTCTAGGATGTTGACTCTCAATGGGGACATAAGACTTTTCTAAAGCAGAAAGTTGCTAATAATTCTAATAACTACACCGATAATTATATTAGCTGACACTTGTTATGCTTATCTGGCACTGTCTCCTGTCCTTTAGATTTATTTATCTCACTTTAATCATCATACTAACTCTATGAAGTAGGAGGTGTAATCAGTATTGCAGAGGAAAAGTGAATGCACGCAGAGTTTAATTTACTTGCCTGAGTTCTCACAGCTGGTAAGTGTGGCGATTGCAGTTAAATGATTATTCTGATAATGGCTGACATAGCCGATTATTTAATGCTGCTTTTAACTATTAACATTCCTCCAGTTAAATAGCTTCCTTAAAGGGTGAATTTAAAATTCTCACCTACTTACATGACAGCCCTTTCTGCACAGCTATTGCTCAGCCCTGAATTTCTCATCCTCCAATCCTAACATTCAGATAATGGTGCAGTAAAATCTTTTATGGGACACTCCTTGAGATTGTTATATGCTCAGGGAGGAGACAAGATATATTTCCATAACTTCTGACTCCCATAGAGTGTTTCCCTCCCCATTCACAGCATAGAAAAGCTTGGGAATCGCATCTCCTAAGAAGAGTAATCTGCAATTATTTACAGCCATCCTACAATTTCTCATCTTTTGATTTCTGTGGAAAGACACAGACTTTCATGAATATTTTAGAGCCCATCCTCACGGGGAGAGGGAGGGGAGTAAGTTTGGATAATTGCAAATTCCATTTCAGTCTTTTGTGTTCCCATAAATGTTGGGTCCCAACATGGCTTACAGCTTGTCTTTTGAAATTACGGAAGCTAATGCTTTTCCTCGCCAAGTGCAAATCTTATTTCTGTGTGAGAAAAGAAAAGAATCAAAGGAAAACAGGCTGAGGATTTGCCACAGTCACCCATGTTCTCAGCTGCAGGGGAGAAAGGACCTTTGGGGAATTATTTGGCATTTAAGGCAAGTGGCTCCTGAGGCAGCTGCTGAATGAAGCTGAGTATTGTGTTAAATGATTCTCTTCTCTGACCTTTATTACTAATGAATCTTCTTTAAGAAGCATTTAGAGAGTAAAAAGAAAGGGTGTTTTTATTAATCTTCTCTCTCTTTGCCCACAGAACCCAAAGAAATGGTGTCACCTGGCAAGAGATCTGGCGTGTTTTATGAAAATTCAGACCAAGGTAGTAGTACTTATTTTGAATTAATGTTTTTTACAGTCTGTTAAGTACATGGAATTGTTGACATTCTTTGATGACTGAGTTTAAACACTGAGTGAGTTATCAAAACAGGAATTTATTTATCTGAAAAGTAGATGGAAGGATTTGTGATGATCATCATATTTATAAAATGGACAATAAAAATAAAATACAAAACAGCTTGCAAAAAATTGTGAATAATCATTAATTTTTTATATTGTTTTTCATTTATATGAACAAAATCTCAAGAATTTTACATTTTCTTTTTTGAAAATAAATCAAATTGGTGAACCATGTTTACAAATGGCAGGCAGAGAGAGAAGAGAGGTTTCTGTCAAGATACAGCGAGGGGAGCTTATTTTTTATTTCAGCATTAGTCAGAAGGCTTTGCATATTAATTTTTGAATATGCAAAACCATGTTAATACAGCTTTCTGGAAAACTTCATCAAGTTTTGTGAAGATACTCTTATACAAAACATGTGTTTTCTCTGGAAAGACTGAATTGCATCACGCAGTTGTTGAATAGCGTGCCTGATTATGCTTAACAGATTGCATATTTAGCTGCTAAATTTTCAAATTGCTGTGTGATTTATTTACATATGTTGTCCTAAGAGTAGGAAAACTCACGCAAATATTCTAATGGCATAGACATGAAAACAAAGTGAATATAGATGAGGACATATAAAATGTACGTGAGTTACAGATAAAGATTTTGCAGAAAGATTTCAGATGGGTTAGAATTGTGAATGGATCTAGCTGTATCTGTTGGATACTGTACTTGTATAGAGCCATACTGAGGTATATTATTTAGTTGTATACCAATTGGAACTAATTGGCTTTTATTTTTGATTAATTATTGAATATACCAAATCCAAATGAGAACGGAAATTAAGATAGAGTTTTAAATTTAATGAACATCAATAGAAAAACTCTTTCTAAACTTTGATTTTTCATTTGGTCAAAGCTAAATTGTTAAATTGCCTTATAGATGAGGGTGGTGTTTCTGCTTATTTTTCTTCTTCCTTGATTCTTAAAAGGAGAGGCAACCCCCTGAGAAAACTTGTATTTCATAAAGGAGATGCTTGAGTTATAGTCTTCTACCCAAGTTTTCTTGGCAGTAATATATCTTCAAAACTTAAAAACTGCCTTGGGATGACCCCCAAGGCTCAGGAATCATCAGAAAAGAGTGGGTAGAAAGGGTGTAAAGGCAGAGGATGCTGTAAAACCCTGTCCTCTGAACATGACATGGCTGTTACATACAGAAACTCACAATAATCACCCACCATAAGCCTGGACAGGATCGAGCCAATTAAAAAATTCCAGCATGGAGGAGGAAAGGGCTCCTGAGGTCACACCCCTAGCGGAAGCTAGTGGCAGTTGCAGGCTGCTCAGACAGGATGTGTGCCAGTTTTCTTCAGGTATGACCCTCCACAGGCTGCCCGTGCTCCAGTGAACGGTCCTGTATGTATGCACGTGATTCCTGCACTAGGTCAGCTCAGTGGGTTTATACAAGAGTTTATGAAGTGGAGGAGAGGGGCGAGAGGGAGGGGAGGGAGGGAGGGCCAGGGGGAGTGGGGGCTAGAAAATGAGACTCAAAAGTTTCCAATAATTAAATTGCTATGATGGTTGCCTTTTGCTTACAGTCATTATCTGTGAGTCTCCAGAGAGGAACATAATAATAACTTATACCTAGACAATATGCAGAAGATGCTGAAGTTGAACTGAGTGATGCTGGGATGAGTGAGTGATAAGGTCTTGGGGAGATGATAGGCAGGAGCCCGTTGATGGGGAGGGAATTCCTGCCAGCACGGTAAAATTAGAGCATTGAAACTGCTTCTTTCCTTTGCTCAGACAAGGTGCTTTGTAGAGTGACAAAGTCTAAGGTTCTGGTGGGGTCAAATTCCCAAAGAAATCGTAGTCCAGGATGTATTTGCATTGGTGTCAGGGCGAGGGGAGGGTGCGGAGTGGCTGAGGATGGGCTGACTGATGTGGAGAAAGGAGTTCATGTCATGATTTCCTGGTTAGTTCCGAATCTTTGAATTAGGTGTGCTTGCCTCTTACAGTAGTCCTCTCCTTTTTTTCTGGTTTGTCGAGACAGGGTTTCTCTGTGTAGCTCTGGCTGTCTTGGAACTCATTTTGTAGACCAGGCTGACCTCGAACTCACAGAGATCCACCTGCCTCTGCCTCCTGAGTACTGGGATTAAACTGTGCCCCACCACGACCTGGCTGACAGTATTCCTCTTAATAAGATGATGAGCAATCATGTGGAGATGCTCTACCCCTGTGGGCTCAAGTGAGAAATGTGTACATAAATGTCAGTTTGTATGTAATGGAGTTAGTCCTGCATGATGACTGACATGCTCATTTTTTGTCTAGGATTAACTGCCAATGAGGCGCAGAGTGCAACCTGTTGGATTAACAGGAAACACTATATTTGAGTGTTTTTAAAAAGGGTGTTTAAATAATTTTTCATGTATTATTGAATTGTTACATTTTTGACATTTGTTAGTTATAACATTCTTAATTTTGTAATCCAGAAGTAGAGACAATTTCAGTTATTAAAGTCAAAATGTTCTCCATACATAGTGTGATTATATATAATATAATATAACATAATAAATATAATATAATAAATATAATATGTAGTTAATATAGAGTACATTGATATGTAATATATGCCACATCATATTCATATATATTTTATGTATATATACATGCATGTATACTGTTATTTTGTTCAATATTTACCTGTTCTCTTTATCTGAAAATAGACTGAATTTCATTTAACAAAATTCCAGGTTTATAGCTTTTAAATGTATCTTTATACTGTTTTTTAGTTTTATTTTATTTATGTGTGTATGGATGTTTTGTCTGTGTGCATGTCTGTGCACCATGTGTATGCAGTGGCCTCAGAAACCAGAAGATAGTTTCAGATTCCATGGAACTAGAGTTGTGAACAGTTGTGAGCTGCTTGTGGGGTCTGAGAACTGAATTCAGGTTCTCTGTAAGAGTGGCTAGTGTTCCCAGCCACTAAGCCATCTCTCCAGATCCTGTAATGTATTTTTATCATGCAGGAACAGCAGGTTTTCTTCTCAAATGTGTTTAGCTTTTTCTTAGGAAACCAAAATACAAAATTAAAGATTTAGTAAAACTTTTGCACACTAGGATGGAGCCTAGGGTTTAGTGGAAATATACATGTGAGAAATAAGTAAACTGCTTTATAATTTACATATATTCGGGAACATTAAGAAATACTTTTTAAATATACTGCTTATAAGTCAGTTTTACTGTTGTTTCCTATTTCTTGATGTATTATACGCTGATATTTAGAAAGAGAACTACCTTGTGGTAGTTTAAGAAGTTCTCACAAATTGTGTTTAGTATCATCACATACATACCTGTTACTGTCACACCAACAGAAAGCAGAACATTAAAAATTGGAGTCGACTAAAAATCCCATGATTTTAAGCAGAAGTTTGGGTACTCCTGAGGCCTGATGGGAAGTTTAAGGCAGTCCTGTCCAGGCCTGAATCAGAGCCTGTGTGTGATGAGGACACTGCTTTGCAGGGATGCAGTCACAGTGTCAGGGTGAGATGTGCTCTCTACAGTTTCCCTAGAAGTCAGACAGCAAGTCACTTGACGGCTTCACAGGTTCAAAGGTGATTCTCCCCACCCTCATTATACATGTATTTTAAATAACTTCGTACATAGAGTACGATGTATGTTCACTAGATCTGTCCTTTCTCCTCCAACTCCTTCCCTGTCCCTCCATATCTCTTCTCAAAATCATATCCTCCTCTATAACTACGGATTACATAAAGAGAGAGGGACTGACTAATACATAACCTACAAGTCAGATTAGTGCTGTTCACATGTGAGGTAAAGGGCTGATCACTTGGGCCTGGGAAACCTCTCAGGGGGCTCATCTCTTCAATTCCAGTGTTAGGGAGGTGAGGACAGGGGGGTGCTTTGTGCTCTCAGCCCAGCCAGAGGTGCTGAATAGGTGAACCTGGCTCAGTGTGAGACCCTGTCTCAAAAACTCCAATAAAGTGGAGGAGTGATGGGGAAGATATCCATTGACGTCTAGCCTTCCCACACATGCACACATGCTTGCATGCATAGTGGCACACTCATGTACACACACACACACACACACACACACACACACACACACATACTTACCCTTCTGAGATCTTTGTCATAGTATAGCCCCCCCAGGTCATGTTCCTGTGTGTCTGTCTCTCTTAGACTACACTCATGTGTCATGACTTAGACACAGAATCTATCACAGTATCTTTAATTTACATTGACTTGCATATATCTCTCTGCTTCCGTGTGTACACATTTCTATCATTTTATATACAGGTATGTATAATGGTGCTTTTTCCCCTCTCAATATAATTTTGAACGTATGTGTTCTGCCATTTACTTTCACTCCAATGTGTAAGTATAGACACTTTGAATGAATACGCATGCTCTTTGATTCACTGAGATTTCCACTGAAGGAATATTTAAGAGGCTGGAAAATTCCTTTGTAAATGTGATCTGAAACTTAGCTATGCTCTGTACTAATCAGGCTCACCTTGAGAGGCTACTCTATTTTTATCACTTATTTTCCACGAGAATAAAATCACAGTGGAAATCCAGTGATTTATAAAGGCAGGGATGGAACACACATTAGGCCATAGGGAGATGGTCTAATCCTATCACCCATTGGCTGTGGGCCACATGTCATCAATGAAAAATGTGCTCGGCAAAGTCACTTTGACCCAAGAGAAAAATCAGTGCCCTTTGAGACCTGTACCTGTTTCATATCTTACCCGAAAATCAATAAAAAAGTAAGTTATATTTATTTATTAATTTATCAGTTTAATTTCTACCTGCTGTGTCCACAAATGCCTTAGCTGAAGTAGGAAAGCACGTCTAGAAATAAAAGGTATCTTTCCGTTTTGTACATACTTGCACACACCTGTATGAGGAACATGCTCTCTCTGTCTCTCTTTGTCTCTGTCTGTCTGTCTGTCTGTCTGTCTCTCTCTCTCTCTCTCATACACAGGCATACACACACACACACACACACAAACTTATCTGCTAGGCTATTTATTTTTTCGCAAACATTTCAACTTTTTCTATGTGCTCTGTATCATCATCCATGCAGACGGCTAGAGACTCTTAAAGAAGGCCATGGCCCTGGTTTTAGATCACTGATACTTGTGTAAGCCCATGTGGGAGTTTCATGGCCATCTTGAGTGTGCCAGTTTGTGGATGTGCAGGCTGAGAGGACATACACCTTGCTCTATGGTGGGCAAGGATTCTATAAGCACACAAACGCTGAATGGGAAAGCTGGGGTGTGGTAGGGCTGTTTGAGAAGCTGGGGTCAATAGATCTATGGGGAGCTTTTATGAGTTGGGGCTCCTATCATCAACGCCCAGAAAAGGACTAAGGGGGTTTGAGGGACTGGTTCCTTTAATGGTGAGCAGATGTGCTAGTTTCCATTTCTTCAGATTCAAGGGACTAATCATGAAGGAGAATCAATTGAAAATTAAGCACCTGGGCTGAAATTAATAGTTTATAATGCAGGCCCTCTCCATATATGTGTGTTTAGATTTGTACGGTGTTTATGTTCTCTGTAGATAAGCTATATGGTCAGTATAGTCTCACTTTGTAAATGCTTTAAGCATTTAAAAAATTATGCCACTAGGTGTCAGCAACAACCTCTGAGGGTTCCTGTGACCTTTGTAACAAAAAAGAAACTTTATTAGAACATCATAACAACACTTTTCTCAAAAGTAAGTACTAAGTAGACTCATGAACATATAAAGTCTTGTGAGGTTATTTTAAACTTGTTTCTGCTTGTGCTTACTGTAGCCCTCCCCCACTGTTCCTTATTTCCACGTACCTGTGAGGTTCGTGAGTCTCCTCAGCAGATGCTGATGTTAGAGCTCTCCATTCCCACACACATGCTCCACGTATTACATTAGCGCGTGAGCATTGGCTCTTCGGTTTTCTATTTCCATTGTTTTTATAGATGTGTGTTTTACAGCTATCAGTCACCAGAAGACAGTGCATCATTAATTTTTCAACACTCACATCTGTGTCCTGTTAATTTATTATGTCTAAGACGTTCATAATCTGTGTTCTATATTTGCATGGAACTCAGAACATTTAGAAAAACAACACACAGAATTATGGATGCTTCCTTACCAACTGATAAAATTGCATGGAACCAGGAAAAATGATACGTTCTGTGAATTACAGTCTATAATTTAGGCCTTAACAAGGTAGATAAAGATAGGTTAAAGTTTCATTTACAGACGTTAATAAGAAACCATAGCTTGTCAGTGTTCCATGGATGAGATTTATTTAATGATGCAGTAAGTATCTGGTCAGATTAGCATCCATTGGCAGGACTCAGGCTAATCTGTCAGATTTCTGGTGCTAGGACCCTGCCATAGATGCCTGTCTATCAACCAAGTACCAAGAAGATTTACGAATACTAAAAATGTAGACTTCTTTCCATTTCTCTCCTTCAGGAATTTTTTGACATAAGTTGCCTTTAAAAACATTTCAACAAAAGCTGTCAAGGGAATACAAAGAGAACCCCTTTCCTGCAGAAAATCCCAGCAATGACTAATGTAAAATTGGCTCTGCTTTTTTTTTTTTTTTTTAAATCAAACTGTGATAGTTCTAGCTGGTAACGGTGAGGTGGACTGCATGGCTTCGTACACAGGCTGGAGAGAGTTGCTTCACACTGAAGCTGGTCGTTTGCAAGTTTCTAGTTTAACTTGTAAGAGGAACTCTGAGTTTATTCGAGTTTGCATATTTATTTTTGAAGCAGTAGTAGAAGACCATGCCAAGACAACACTGTGGCTGTTAGTTTTAGTTACATTCACAGGTGATAAAATCATGTTGCAATAACTTGACCCATATAATGACCTAACCAGGAGGCAAATGCTATGGATATATGAGAGGCACATCAGCAGACAAACTTGAACCTGGGGTGGAAGTGTGCAGCTTGCTGGCTCTGTAATGGCCCAGCCTGTGATTCCCCTATTTAATCCCTTAAATAAAAGAGGTCAGTGCTGAGATCTAATGGGGCATCTCTCATTTATCTGTCTGTTCTTGATGTATATGGGATAGAGAGGCTGCCAGTTTCAACCTGGCTGCACAGTAAGCTAGTCTTGCTTCATATGTATGTATATATTTCTCCTTTTTAATTATAACTTTTTATTAAGACAATATGGGTACATCTTTGTGTGATAGGTATGACAATTTAGTACATATAGTTAGTATATTATAGTGTAATACATTAGATCCCTTCATTTATTATTTTTATTGTGGGAATTCCATGCCCTCCTGGCCATTGTGAAATGTAGCCTATATGGTTTAACCATTGGTTATTCTGCTATGATAAACAAGAACAGGAACTCCTACACTGTGGCTGGGTTCCAGTGTCTTTATTTGGACTCTGCTCCATCTCTCTTAACCCTGCCTTTCCCAGTCTTTGGTTTCCCCAGGGGACATGTGGCATTTGTTTTTCTGTGTCTGGCTTATTTCACATGGAATAATGCCCTCCAATTTCATGCACGTTGCTTCAAATGATAGGATTTTGTTATTTTTATGGTGAAAATATGCCGTTGTCCCTATTCACGGAAGGCCATCTGGGTTGAGTCTGTATTTTGGCTATTGTGCACAGGACTGGAATGAACATGGGGTGGCAAGAATGTTCTCGATGTAACAATTTCATTTCCTTTGGCTGTGGGCCCGGTAATGGGATCGCTGGATCATACGGTGAATCTATTTCTAGTTTCCTGAAGTAATGTCCCACTGTTTCTCATAATGGCCATTCTAATTTACAACTTCCCCAACAGTGTGTGCAGTTCTTTCTTTCCACGTCCTTGACCACATTTGTAGTTTCTGCCGTTTCTGACTGGGTGCTGCTGTCTCATTCAGGTTTTGATTTCTCCTCCTTTATGCATCGTGCATGTCTTCTCAACAGATTCATTTGACTGTCATTTACATGGACTAAGACAAAATATTGAAAGAATCAGGTTCTGTTTCGGAAGGTCTGTGATTCAAACACCTCATCCAGCCATTCCTAAACCGCTTTACTGCTGGCCACATCCCAAATTTCCCCAACTTTATTTCTAACCAATTCCTTGCCCAAATGTTGTCTTGTGGCTTGTACAACCCAGCTGACCCCACTTGTATATGATTTCCTTGTTTCGACCTTGATGCCTTTGCTTTTACAGTTCTAGCTACATAGAATGTGACCTTTTCCTTCTCTCCTCTAGATTATTCATTTTATATATAGCAGAAAGAAAAGGCATATTTTGTAGCCGGGTATACCAGGTTCCAATCCCAGGTGGGCAGTTTGCTTGTTTGTGTGTTTTGAGATAGGTTCTCACTACATAGCCCATGCTGGCCTAGAAACTATGATCCTCCTGTTTTTACCTCCTTAATGTTGGAATTCCTGATGTGTGCCACCATGTCCAGTCTCAATTTATTAAGAGATTGTTGATTAACTGAAGGAAAGCTATTTAACCCTCAGAGTTTCATTCTGATTTGTCCTACAAACCCGGGAAAGAAAAATAATTCAATAATTGAGTTTTTAAAGTAAGACTATTATTATTTATTTATAATACTTGCTAGCATATAGAAAGCCCTTAATATAAATTAGCCAGTGGGCTGGGGCATAGCTTAGTTAGCAGAGTACTTCTGGTGGAAGCGTGAAGACCTGAGTTTGAGATTGAGACCCAGGTAGAGAAATTTGAGTACAGTGATGCATTCTTCTAATCCTAGCACAAGGGAGGCAGAGACAGGCCAGATCCTTCGTGAGCTCCAGGTCATTGAGAAAGCCTGTCCTAACAGCACAACAGATAAAGACATGCAGTACCTGAGGAATGGCACCAGATGTTGTTCTCTGGCTTACACACACACACACACACACACACACACACACACACACACACACACA